>VZRS01006756.1:0-48259 GCA_013398055.1 Ifrita kowaldi | reverse complement strand
TGTGGGGGACGCCCCTGTCCCCCCCTGACCGCCCCCCTGCCCCCGGCAGTGCCTGCAGATCTACGCCCCGGAGCTGGACAGCGGCCGCATCGCCGCCTGCGTGCAGGGGGACACGGGGCTGGCCCTGATGCACCGCAACGCCCAACTCACCGAGGCCCTGGACCCCCCGCACCAGTACGTGCCCTGGATCACCGTCAATGGGGTATGGCAGGGGGGCAGGGGGCTGCCAGGTAGGGCTGGGACACCGTGGGGACCCCCCTGACCGGCCCCGTGTTCCCCCACAGAAGCACACGAACGAGCTGCAGGCACAGGCGGAGGCCTCGCTGCTGGGACTGGTTTGCCACCTCTACCAGGTGGGACGGGGATCTGGGGACACAGCAGGGCTTGGGGACACGGCCCCGTCCCTGCTGGGGCTCTACTGGCTGCTCTCTGGCAGGGGGAGAAGCCCGAAGCCTGTGGGGGCTCAAAGGCCCCGAAGATCCCGTCTGGCTGCAGGCGCTGAGGGACGTGGGAGCACTGAGAGAGAGGCCAATAAAAAGGATATTTTTTTTGAAAAACACCAGGATCTGAAGTGGTGTTGGGGGGAGTAAGGAGGGGGTGGTTTTGCCCTGCCACGGTGGGAAGGGGAGAGGGAGCTGGGCACTGGGGCAATGGGACTGGCCTCCAGACCCAGGAATGCTCCAGAGGTTCCCCTCGAAGATTCCCAGGGAGCTCTGCTGAGCACCTCCCTGAGGAGCAGAACATTTCCTCTCTCCAAGTCTTGGGAAGCAGCTCTGGTATCCATCTTTCTCCTCACACTGACAGCATTAAACGCAACCATTTCAGGAGCACTGGAGTCAAGACCATCCCAGTTCCCACCAGTCCTTCTCCATTATCAACCAGCAGGTTTAGGATGGCGTCGTTCCTGGTTGGCTCCCTGAGCACTTGGGACAAGAAGTTCTCTCCCACAGACTAAAATTTCCCGGACCTGCTCGCCCCAGCAGGAGGCTGTTCCCAGCTGGGCTCTGGGAAACTGAAATCCACCACGAGGACAAGGAAATCCCAGAGAATTCTCCTCCCTGCCTGTAGAGCAGCACCTCAGTTCTGGGTCCTGGCTGGGTGATGGGCACCAGCACCCACACTTGCTTTGTTTTCCATCCCCCTCATCCTCACCCAGAGGCTCCCAACCACATCACCCCCGCCTGCAGGGGCTGTGCCCTCAAACCGCTCCTCACACCAGGTGTGACCCCACCTGAATCCTCCATCCCAGCTCTGCAGGTGTGGGGCTCATCCCCCCAATCTTAAGAAGATCAAGACCAAGGCTACGGACCAAGGGCACTTGCACTGACAGACCCCTGAGAGCCGCCCGTGACCCCCCCTTAACCCTTTCCCTCTCCCAGAGGATCTGGGGAGGCTGTGGGAGCAGGAGGGACACAGGAAACCCCCATATTCCATCCCGGGAGAGCCTTGAGCACCCAGAAGGAGCCATGGCCCTGCCACCACAGCCACGGCTCCTGTCTCAGGCTCAGCCAAGCTGTGCCACCTGTCCTGGGCACCCCCCAGTGTCCCCACCACCCCAAGAACAGCAAGGGGCGCAGCTGAAGGCAGGCAGGGATCCTCCTTCCCTTGTCTGGCTGCACCTCAGGCAGCAGCAAGACCTGGAAAGATGAGGAAAAAAAATTAAAATAAATCACAGCGTCAACCAGAGAGTGCCTGGAAACTTCATCTCTCTTTATTGTCCATTTCTCATCCAAAACCTGGACCCCAAACCCAGCTCTGGGCCCTGAGCAAGCACAGTCCCGCTGGCATGAGCACAGCACGGCACAGCTCCTGCTGCTGCTCAGCGTCTGCCTCGAGCATCGTCCTTGCCCCAAAACTTCTGTCCCCTGGATCAGCTGCACTGCCACTGCCCACAGCTCTCAGGGCCATAGGAGATTCTTCTGCTCGAGAGAAGAAGGGAAAAGAAAGAAAATAATAAACCCTAACCCCGAATCTGAAGGAGTCTCAGCGCCGGAGGACGAGCTCTCCTCTCCCGAAGGTGCTGCCGAAGCCCTCGGGGCTGTGGGGCAGGCGCAGGACCCCGTCCCACAGGCTGAGGGGCTCGGACACCCACTGTGCTGCCAGGGCATCGCCGGGAGGAGCTTCGGCAGCAGGGCAGAGGCCGCTGCCCCACGGTGTCCAGGAGCCCCGGGGGCTCTCGGTGCCGGAGCAGCCCAAGCCCATCCCGAGCGCAGGGAAGCCCTTGTCGGTGAGGAGCGATCCGGTGAAGGCGTCGGGATCTCCAGGCTTGAAGTCGCCGCCAGGCCAGGTCGGTGCCACCAGGGCGTTGTTCAGGAGGAGGGACAGCGACCCTGAGGCATCATCCGACTCCGGGGAGCCGCTGGGCAGGGACTCCTCGAGGCTGCGGGAGAAGGTCGGGGCTGCCGCCGGCACCTTCCAGCCCGCCCGCTCCTCCGCCGCCTCCCGCTCGGCCCCGGCTTTCTTCTTGCCCCCCTTCCCGCAGAGCCGCACCACTCTCATGCTGTGCCAGTCGCGCTGCCCGAGGCTCTCGAAGGCGCTGCGGGCGCTCTCCAGGCTCTCGTACTCCACCAGGGCACAGCAGCGGCTCAGCAGCTCGGGGAACCGCGCCGCGTATCTGCGCACGTCCGAGGGCAGCTTGCGGCCCGGCCGCAGGATGCGGATGGAGGCGATGGCGCCGAAGGGGCTGAACATCCTCGTGATGGTCTCCAGGAAGTTCTTCTGCAGCGGCAGGTCCTGCTCGAGGGGCTGCAGCTCCCAGGCCAGCAGCAGTTTGCTGGGGGGGACGCTCAGCAGGTACTCGGGGACCGGGAGCCGCCGCCTCACTTTGGTGCCCTCCTTGTTCACCTCCAGCAGCGCCGAGAACTTGAGGGCGTAGAGGGTGAGGCGCCAGTCCCGGGTCAGGTATTTCACCTGTGCGGAGAGGGTGGAATCCCCATCAGGCTGCATCCCCCGCTCTCCCCAGGCGGGGACCACCCTAAACCCACCCTCCGGGCAGGCTGCGACCCCACCCAGTATCCCCCAAGGCAATATCCCCCTTCTACGTGAGCAGCTTTGGGACCTGCAGACTGTCCCCTGTGTCCCCTAGGCTGTGGCAAGAAGCCACAAGTTCCCCCCGAGCCAAACCACCAGCACTTCCCTGGGATTTTTTGGTTAAGGGATGATCACTTCCAGAGCAGTCTGGGGGAAGTGTGGGTAGAAGAGGTGAATCCAGCCCTGGGGTGTTCACTGCTCCCCCAGCCACCCTCCCTGGGAGCAGAGCAGAGAGAGCAGGGCCCAGCTCTGCATCACCAGGACCTCCCCATCCACCCCACGGGAGGCAGCTGGAGCACCCCCCACACCCAGGACCCACCTTCTTGAAGGACGTCAGCAGTTTGATGCTGACAAAGCCCAGCTTGTTCTTCTGGACGTGTTTGAGGAGGAAGGCGTCCTTGGCCAGGTTCTCGTCGGACAGGTAGAACTCCACCTGGGCCACGATCCTGCGCACCAGCTGCGGGTCGGGGGCCGAGCAGCTGCAGTCCAGCAGAGCCACCCCCAGCTCACCGGAGCTCCTGGCACAGCAGTGGGGACACAGGGGTGAGCTGGAGCCTGGGCCACCCCACGAGGGTGGGACAGCACAGACACCACGGACACCCAGCCTTGGCCCGGGTACAGGGAACAACACCAGCCTTGGGAGCCTCCCCGGAGAGCCAGACCTGAACCAAACACATCCCAGACAAGGGACACATTCCCTGGGGGATGAACACATGGAAGGAGCGGGGCTCAGCCCCTCCTGGCAGCCACGTACCTGTTGTAGCTCTCCACGATGTCCTCCTGGCCAAGCAGGGCGAGCGAGCGGCTCCATGGGGGAGGGAGAGGCCGTGCTGGGAAGGGATTCCTTGGAACAGGCACTGGAGTGCTGCAGCTGGGCTGGGAATCCAGCCCCAAGGCCACTCCAGAGCTGTGCGAAGCCATCGTCCTTCGCCTGGGACACAACACAGGAGAAGGACAGGGCTGGGACACCCCGGCCACCTCCAGCCCTGGGGCAGAGCCCTGCTCTGAGCTGCAGCCCCCAAAGCCAGCCCAGCCCAGGGCAGGGCAGTGGAGGAGCTGGGTGTTGTGTCCTTACCTGCTGGGTAGCCCTGGAAGGGTGGAAAGTTCTAGCAACACATCCCAGAGACCCAGCAATTCCCAAATTCCCCCCAGCTCCAAACCGAGGCTCCCAAAACACAAAGGCAAAAAAAAAAAAACAAACCCAAAACAAACAAACACAAACCGAAAAAAACCCCCCAAAAAAAAAAAAAAGAAAAAAAAAGAGAGAGAGAGAGAAAGCCCCTGGGGTGAGGGGGGTTGTGGGTTTATAAACACACCCTGAAGGAACTGCGGAGGTGGTTGTGGACCTGACCCCAGACTGCCTGCTCCAGGTGAAACCTGTTTGTGGTTAAACTGCCCCAGCTGAGCCCTGGTACCAGCCAGGCTCCTCCTGCCTCGGCTGCAGAGCCAGGCCCAGGACCAGGAAGGGCAGGGCCAGCAGAACCTGTCCCCTCTGGTACCCGGGGGGCAGTGAAAGGCAGCCAGGGGCCTCTCGGGCTGTGCCTCGGTGTCCCTGCCGTGTGCGAGGGGCAGGGAAGCTTCTATCCAGGGAATCCTCTGGGCTCTCAGTGCTGCCAGAGCAGCTGGGAAAGGTTCTTGTCCCTGCAGAAACATCTCCCAGCCCAGCGAGGCAGCAGGGATGGGGCGGAGCCCGGGGCAGGGCAGGGCAGGGGGGGCAGGATGGCCCCTGGCTCCATGGGGAAGGGCCTGGAATGAAACCTCCCCGTGGCCTGAGCCCCGTGTGGGGAAGGTGAGGACACAGAGGGTGGGGACAGGGGCAGGTGGGGGGTGGCACTGGGCTGGGCACGATGCCAGGGCGTGGGGGAAACCGGAGCTGCCACTGGGAGGGCTGATGCTGGGAGCCTGCCCGAGCCCCTCCTGCCAGCCCAGGCAGGGTTTGGCTGATGTTCCCGTGCCCTGTGGCCACATGGGCAGGCCAAGGGCTCCACTGGCACAAGAGGAGATGCTGCTTCAGACAAAACGATGGGAGAAGTTGCAAGCAAACAACAGAAGGTGGCTCTGGCCCCTGTTTGCAAATCTGTGATTTTGTGTTGGTTCATTTTGAGAACTTCCTCTCATTTCTCTTTGCAAGTCCCTGTGTCCCAGAGGCGTCCTAGATGTGGGTGCCTGTTCTCTGACGCTGTAGGGACAATCCAGGAGTGCCAGTGCCAGACCATGACCCTAAAGCCATCCCAGCCAGGGGACACATTCCCTAGGGGACAAACAGGAGGCAAGTCCGGGGCTCATCCCCCTCCCCCCACATCCCGGCAACCACGCACAGATTGAAGCTCTCCAAGATGTCCTGGCTGTCCCCAGACCACTGGCACGGCAGTGTCCCCTCCCCAGGCCCCTGCCCCAGCCACGTAGGGCGGCTCCCAAGGCATCCCTGGGCTGTGCCACCCTGCCCAGCCCCAAGGTCGCCCTTCTGGGATGAGCCACAGGGACTGGCACTGCCCGACTGCTCCTGGAATGTTGTACCCCTCTGATTTCCCTGGGCGTGGTCACCCCCGGCCACCTCCCCTTCTCCTGCCACCTCCTGGTGTTCTCTGCTGGCTGGGAAGAGATGGAGGACAAAGTCCTGGGATGCTTGTGCTGAAACCTCTGCAGGATTTGTCCACCTGGGAGGGGCGGTGGAGGCAGAGGCAGGCTGAGCGTGGCGGGTGTAGGTACTGGCAGGAGGATTTTGAGCTGTGTTTGCTTTCTGCTGAGAAGCAGATTTTCTCAGGGTCAGGAGGTGCTGCCCAGCTCCCCTGGGGGAAACAACCCCCTGCTTCCAGACCCAAGATTCCCAAAGGAAGAGGCTCTGTCTGCTCCTGCCAGACCGGGTGTAATCCAGAGGGAGAGTGAAGCAAAGGCACAGGGGCAAGAGGCTGAGGCTAAACCTTCCCAAGGGGTGGGAGCAGGAATGACCCAGCACTTGTCACATCCCTCCCATCCTCACGGCTCCCGTGCTCTCAATTAATCTGGAAGCTTAATTAGAAAATCCTTCTGTGGCCCTGTGCTCAGCCTGATCCTTCAGCCTCTCGTCCCCTCTGAGAGCTCGGCTGTGGCAGGGGTTATCCCTACACACAGCTGCTGCTCCAGGGGGAATCTGCCTTCCTGCAGACTCCGGATTCTTGCCCAAAACTCCTTTAATTACCCTGCCCTGGGCAGCTCCTGCACCCCCCCGAGGCTGCTGCAGCATCTCCTGGCACCTCTCAGGGATCACGGAAGAAATGGGACCACGGTACTCCTTGTGCAGGCCTGAGCATTGGGTACACGTTTATTGCTGTTGGGTTTAGCTGGGAATTCTGTGCAGGGGGGTTTGGGGGGTTCTCCAGCCTCCTCACACGCTGCTGCAGAGCTCCAGAGCAGCTCTTTTGCACACTGGGTTCCCTCGGTGGAAGAGCTGAACTTCCTACGGCCCTCAGTGGGAGCAGGGCAGTAAAGATTTGGTTGCTCAGTTGTGTTTTCAGACCCTCTTATCTCATCAGCAGGATCTGAAGTGTGGACTCTGACCTGGGCAGTTTTCGTGGTTATTTACATTTAAATCTGCCTCTCTCACTTCTCTCCTGCCACTTCCATGCGAGACATTCACAGACAAACATCACCCTGCCACAACAGCAGGGCACGGAGGGGAGATGTGCCACTCACACACTCTCATCTCACTTTGCCATTAGGAACGTGTTTGGAAGTGTCAGAGCTGCCTCGGTGCCGCTGGGAATGAGGAAATTGGAGATTTGGATGGAATGTACTCTGCTAGGCAAATGTACACGAGACCCCTGGAAAAGCTCACTCTGAACACTGCATCATTAGAAACCATCATAAGAAAAGCTGTTTATGACACGGCCTTTATTCACAGAACGATTTGCCCCAGGGCTTTGTTTTTGCAGTTTAGTTTGATGACAGATTCCCCCCCCTCCTCTGCCCTGCAGCCCACAGCACCCCAGTGTAGTCCACAGCATCCCAGGGTAACCCATGTCAGCACAGACCCCACAGGACACGGGAAAGGGGGATAAACCCTGCTGAGCTCCCCCAGCTCAGCCCCACGGGAGCCACCCCCGCACTGTCGCCGCAGGAAAAGGCAGAGAGATCCAGAGAGGGAAATGCCACTGGAGTGCTGAGCCCCCCTGGGGTCTGTGACAGCCCCTCCCCACCTGGGATGTGCTGCTGGGTCAGTCTGAGCTGTGCTGGGTCAGTCTGAGCTGTGCTGGCCCACCCGGAGCGGGGGAAATGGGAACAAGGCCCACTCTAAGGCACTGCGGTCGCACACCCTCGCCCCTGCTCCGGACCCTCCTTGAATGTCAGAGCAGGACATGGAGTGGGAATGTCACAAACCCCAGGATGTGGGACCAGTTCCCCTCTGCCTGGGCACCGTAGAGGATGCAGATTGCCACGGGATTGCCATGGGATTGCCCACAGGCATCGTGGCATGGGATTGCCACGGGATTGCCACGGGATTGCCATGGGATTGCCACGGGATTGCCATGAGATTGCCACGGGATTGCCCACAGGCATCGTGGCATGGGATTGCCACGGGATTGCCATGGGATTGCCACGGGATTGCTGTGGGATTGCTGTGGGATTGCCCACAGGCATCGTGGCACAGGGCAAGGAACACGCTCTGCATGCAGCTGCCACTGCCTCGCAGTCCTTTGGTATCTTGAGTTGGCATCTTGGGAGTGCTGGGGTGAAGTGCCAAGCTGGGGAGACCTGGAAGCAGGTGGGAATGCTCATCCCATAGTCCCAGAGCACGCCTGTGTCCGCCGGGATGTGCGGCCTGGAGCCCCTCCCCAGCGGGGACAAGAGGCACCGACTGTCCTGCGCTCCCCGGAACAGCAGATTTGGCAAAGCCAGAGCCAGGACAGCTTGTCTGGAAAGGCTGCAGGAGAAGGGCCAGGTATTTCTCCTTCTTCTTGGGCACTGATTGGTTCAAGTCTGTATCACAGTGAAGTCTGAGAAGCGGGGAAGGAACCCAAAGCACCTTCCCTGACAGAGAGAGCCTCGTCTGTGCGCCTCACTCCGGCTGGAGAGCGAGGACAGCTTCTCCCAGCCAGGCACATCCCATGGGCTGCTGGCCACAGAGGCTTCCATCCCTTGGGAGCAGACTCTGGAGCTTCTCCCTCCACACTGGAGGGACACTGGTGGCCAAACCAGCCCCGTCCCAGCGCCTGCCCCGGCTCAGCCCGGAGCCCGTCCTCAAACACAAGTAAACATAAAGAGAAACTAAGAGGCACTATAATAACGCAGATCTGGGCAGGCCCAGGCTTGGGGCACCAGCCCTGGCTCCGGATGGCTCCGTCCAGCTGGGAGCAGCCCAGCCCCTGGGTCAGATCTCCTGCAGGGAGTGGCCGGGCTCGCTGCGCTCCCGTTTCACCAGCGGCTCCCCCAGCGCCTGCTCCGGGTCCACCTCAGTGCCCAGCTCGCCGATGTCGTCTGCAAAGGACACGGCATCAGAGCAGGGAGAGGGGGCACCAGGAGCTCCTTCCCAGCACAGCAGGCTGGAAGAGCCAGCACAATGTTCCCCCACCCACAGCGATCCCACCCTGACCCAGCAGAGCCCCCGGGAGGAGGGGAGGTACCTTTGTCCAGCAGTGTCGGGGACAGGGATGTGAGGTCACCAAACTGAAAGGAAAAGGAGTTACAGGGTCAGTGAGGCTTTGGGGAGCCAAGGGGCCAGACCTGCTCGATGGCATCACCAAACAATTCCAACCACCTGGGAGAGACCGCGAGCATCAGTGCTGGTGGTGGAGAGCAGATAACAAAACCAACCACAGGGTTTGGGGGAAAAGCCTTTTGTTGCCATTTAAACCTCTGGGCAACACCACACACAACAATCCAGGGCAGGACTGAGCTCTGGAGTGAAGGGAGAAATTTTTCCATCTCCCAGGTGATGACCACGTGCTGCCACAGGCAAAGGTGGTGCCTTTTCTCCAGCCCTTTCCACCCCTCAGGCATTTCCCCTCTCCTGGACTCCACCTTCACCTCTCTGCAAAGCCTTTGCAGCGATGTCAGAGAGTGCTTGGCCAGCGAGGCCGTGGTGCCAAGTGGGACCAGAGAGCTCCTTGGTTCTGGAGATGTGGTGTCCCTCTCAATGACGGGGTCTGAGACACCAAATTGCTTTAACAACAAGGCTGGAAAGCCACGGAAAGCTGGGCAGCAGCAGGAGCTGAGGAGAGTGGGAATGACAAAGTTCGGTGGGAAGGGAAGGACACGACTCGCCCTCCTTTGCTGGGAAGAATCAGCCTCCTCCTGGAGAACAGGAATATTGCAAGGGTTTAATAAGGAAAAGCCTGAGGGATGAGAGCTTCCCAGAGCTGGGTTTTGCTGGGAGCCACTCTCTGCCTTTCATGTTCCTTTAATATCAATAAAGGCAGAGGTTTGCAGGGAATAGTGGGAACTCAGCACTGCAGTTGGAGCAGCGTGGGAGGGGAAGGGAAAGCAGAACCAACAGGCTTTGGTTTGCCTGGCTCCCTCCACGAGCTCTGTGGAAGCTTCAAGGAGCAAATGAGATCAATTTTGAGCTTGTGAGCTCAGTTTTAAACTCACAGTATTTCAATATTGCTGTCACAGGTTCACTGGGGCTTTGAACTCCGTGTTTCAGAGGGAAAAATTGGATGTGGCTTCAGCAAGGCAGGACAGGACCTGCCTGCAAGCCAGGCACCAGACTCAGTGTCGGATTGGTGAACAAAAACCACTCCAAACCCTCACAAACAGTCCAAACAACCCCATCATTCCTCTTCTTCACCTCAAAAATGGAGAGTGGGGCTGCCTGTGCATGTAATGCTGGAGCTTGTAGAGGCCTGGAGAAGTTCAGTTGCTGAAAGCAACTTTTGGACCATTTTTGCTTGGTTTAGATGGACTTTGCCCTGGCAGGAATCTCAAAGTCAGGGCTGGCAGTCACAGGTTGTGCAGAGAAGTGGGGAGATCCTTTCCCTCCCTCCTCCAGGCCTTCAAAGCCCAGCTGCTGCTCAACCACCCCAAATCCAAAACCCACCAGCTCAGGGAAGATGCTCCAGGAGCTCTGTCCTTGTTCCAGGCACTCAAAACAACTCAGTCAATCCTTTTGGTTGTAAAACACGTCGAGGGCACGCTGTGGTTTGTGAACCAACGGTGTCCCTGAAGGAGCTGCTTATTTTGGGTTGGTTTGTGGGGAATAAAGGATTCTCACCTCTCCCATGACAGCAATTGGGGTCTCCCCTGTTGCCTGGGCCACACGATGCTCCACCAGGTAGAACATGTACTCGTCGTAGAGCAGGCGGATCAGGTGGAAGGAGCCAAAGCTGGCGGCGCTGCGCAGGGTGAGGTCACGGATCACCATGGAGCTGGAAAACCCAGAAATTTGGGTTGAGTTTTACACCTGTGCCATGGCTGATGTGAGTTCTGGACCCTGGAGGTACTGTGGCACCCAACACTGTCCCTGCCTCTGACCCAAAAGTATCAAAACACTTTTAGGAAATCAGTTGATGGAGCATCCTATCCCCACTCTGAAAGGATACCAGAACCACAGTTAACCAGAGTTTCATGGGGGTGAAGAACTCAGCCTTGGCTTTTCAAGGAGCTCTTTAAATGCCCCAAGGCTGATGCAGAAATACCCCAAAATGAGGAAGAAGACGTACCTATAGAAGGACCACTTCAACAGGAACTGCCTGGCTGCCTTGGGGAAGCTGGGGCTGCCCTCGTGATGCTTCAGCACTTGAGTGACCACATTATCCAGCCAGCTGGCCCACTGGTCCAGAGAGCTCTGCTGCTGCAGAGTCAGCTTGAAATCCTGCTCCAGCTTCTGCACCATGCCCTCCTCGCACTGGCACACCCACGAGGCCTGCTCCTGCTCGGGAGGAAGGGTTCACAGTTACTCCTGCCCTGCTCCTGCTCGGGGGGAAGGGTTCACAGTTACTCCTGCCCTGCTCCTGCTCGGGGGGAAGGGTTCACAGTTACTCCTGCCCTGCTCCTGCTCGGGGGGAAGGGTTCACAGTTACTCCTGCCCTGCTCCTGCTCGGGGGGAAGGGTTCACAGTTACTCCTGCCCTGCTCCTGCTCGGGGGGAAGGGTTCACAGTTACTCCTGCCCTGCTCCTGCTCGGGAGGAAGGGTTCACAGTTACTCCTGCCAGGCCTGCATGGTGTTGTATCCCAACCCAGGAATTCAACTTCATTTCTAGCAGGCAAGGGCTGCAAACCAGCTCTAAGTCATGTCCCCTCTGATCTGGCTGGACCACGAGATTTTTAGAACTATGTAATTGTTGGTAGCACTTCTTTGCTCTTCACTGGAAGAGTGGCAAAGCATTGGGACGGGCTGCCCAGGGAAGTGGTGGAGTCACCACCCCTGGAAGTGTTCAAAAAATGAGGATGTGGGGACATGGTTTAGTGGGCATGGTGGGGTTCAGCTGAACGTTGGACTGGATGATCTTGGAGGTCTTTTCCAGCCTCAACGATTCTGTGAGTCTTACAGAAGCTCCACTGCTCACGGTGAGACAGAAACCTCACCTGGCAAAGTAACACCAAACCCATCACCTCGTTCATGCAGCTGGGTTTCAGCGCTGGGAATTGGACGCTGGTTACCAGCACAGAACTTGGCTGTGGAGCCCCACTTCTGGAGGAGGAGAGGAGCAGAGGAGCCCGTGGTTACCTGCACGTTGGCGAAGTCCACGCGGTTGAGGTCGCTGAGCATCTGGTTGATCTGGGACGTGTTCTGCAGCACGGCGCGCGCCGCCTGCGCCAGGTGGTTGAGGGACGTGTACCTGCGCAGGGTCTGGGCGAAGGCACTCACCACCCCCACCTGCAACACAGCACCGGGGCTGCAGGGCACGCTCTGCTCCCTGCCCGGCCCTGCACACACCAGCAGGGGCAGTGCTGGAGTCACCAGCCCTGGAAGTGTTCGAAAAGCGAGCGCAGGTGGCGCTTGGGGACGCGGTTCAGTGGTGGCCTTGGCAGTGCTGGACTGGAATGATCTTAAAGGTCATTTCCAACCTAACCCTTGTGCCAGGCACTTGGAACAACTCAGTCAATCCTTGGGCACAGGTGGTTGTAAAACGTGTTGAGGGCACAGTGTGGTTTGTGAACCAACGGTGTCTCTTGAGGTGCTGCTCAGTTTGGGTTGGTTTGTAGGGAATAAAGGATTCTGACCTGTCCCATGGCAGCAACTGGGGTCTCCCCTGCTGCCTGGGCCATGCAATGCTCCACCAGGTAGAACATGCACTCATCATACAGCAGTGGAAGGGCCAAAACCGAAATAATTCCATGATTCCATTATTTACTCTCTTTAAACTGCCAGGTTTTCACACTTTGCCTCCAGCAGGGACCAACAAGGTGGGAAGAGGCAGGAAGAATCCCTGGCTTTGGGAGAGCAGGAGCAGGAGCCTTGGGGCAATGCCACTCACTCCTGTGCTTTCCAGGAGGACAGCCTCATTCCAGGGCAGAGATAACAGGGAATGGTCCCGGCCCCAAGGCTGCCAGAGCTCCAGGAGCGTTTGGACACCGCTCTCAGGGATGCCCAGGGTGGGATTGTTGGGGTGTCTGTGCAGGGCCAGGGGTTGGACTGATGATCCCTGAGGGTCCCTCCCAGCTCAGGATATTCTATGACTCCATGATTTTTTCCCACAAAGCTTTATCTGCATTTTCAGGACACAGGAATGGCTCTATGGACAGAGCATCATCAGCTTCTGGTACAAAGGAATTGCCCCACCCGTCCTCCCACTCCTGGCTGATTTTGGTTCAGGATCAATCATTACCCCGTGCCAGGTGGCCAAAGCCCAGCAGGAATTTCCAATCCCTGTGGAAAACTGCAAGATGCAGACACACACTGGGCCCACCTCTGCTCACCTTGGTCTGCACGACCTGCGGGGGGAATTCACTCATGGCATTCATCAGCCACCCTTCCAAACTCTTGGCAAAATTCCGGATTGCCTGGGTCAGCGTGCCTGCAAAGAAGGCTGCAAGGTCAGAAAGGCTGTTCTGTAGCAGTTTTGGGTGCCACTTTCTAGCTTAGGACTGTTGGGAAAGCACAGCCTGTGCTCTGGTTAGCTGAGATCTCAACTCAGCACCAAGGAAATCAGCTGGGTTGATGCACTCAAATTATTCTTTAATGTTATTACTCAAACTCTTCTTATTATTCTTTTTCTTACTCTTATTTTTATTCTTACTCTTATTCTTATTCTCTTATCCCTACTCTTATCCTTATGACAATTGGACTTTGTTATCTTAGAGGTCTTTTCCAACCTAAACATTTCTATGGTTTTTATTATTCTTATTTTCTCTTGTCCTTTTCTTATTCGTGGCCCTTCTGAGCATTTTTCAAGCATTGAAATCTGCTCTTCAAAGACACCCCTGTGCCCCAGCTTGTGGCAGCCCTCACAGGGACATCTGGGAAGCCAAATCAGAGGGAAAACCCTCAATACCACATCATTACTGTCCCAAAAAGTTGAGCCCTAATTCCGAGGAGTGCAGTCAGGGATGGTCCTGTGCAAACAAAGACCTCTAAGGAAGCACCTCCCAAGGAGTTCCCATTTCCAAACCGTGTTTTTTACCTGACTCCTGGCCAAAATCAGGAGATGTGATCTGCAACACCCCAAATTTAAATGGCATGGGAATTCCCAGGGGGTACCAAATATTCCCTCAGAGCAATGCTGCAGGGGGAACACTGCTGTTGCCATAATATTCTAGCCAAGACAAACACCTCCAAGCTGGTTTTTACAGTGGAAATCTCTGTGCCAAGTGGTGGCCAGAGTGAGATCAGACTCAGGGCCCCGGGTGGGGCTGTGGGTACTCACTGGGCACTGGCCTGAGCACGTCAGGGATGAGGATCTCCACCAGGGCCTGGTACAGGATGTGGTCACAGCTCCTCATCCACTTGAGGATGGGCTCGTACTTGCACAGAGTGATCAGTTTGTCCTTTGGGAGGGTCCCTTCGGGTTCCTCTTCGCTGCAGGAGGAGGAGGAAGGAGACAGAGTTAGCAGCAGGTTTGCATTCAGTGCTTTCACCCTCCCTCTGCATTTCTGACTCCAACTTTTAGCAGAAAAAAGATGTTTGTGTGCCTTGCAAAAGGAAATGTTTGGCTGCTTGTGCAGGTCTTGTCTCTGCCAGCACCTCCCTGTCCTTGGGGCCAGAGCTCGGAGCAGTTTTCCCTCAAATCCACACTCCTGGAGCTTGCCCTGCCTTCCCCTCTCCATTTTTAACCTCATTGCCTCTCACACCCCCTGTTCACGTGGGAGCTGAGCTTCAGCACAGCCATTTCAGCCAGCAAGGGCTCAGCTGGATCCTCCTCACAGCCCCAGCTGTTCCCAAAACCTTCCCACCCCTCTCCTCTCTCCTCTGCTCTCAACCTCCTGAGCCACAGCACTGGGGACGAAATCTCTGCAGCCGGTGTAGGGGCAGGTTAGCTGATGTTGAGATGTTTTCAAAGTGTTTAACCCCTCCAAAAGCTGAATGTTTTCAGAAGGAAGGAGGCTGAGTGGATGAGAACAGAGCATATTGTCTGTAACTGACTGAGGTCAATCCAGCTGCCATTATTTTCACTCTGTGGATGTATAAAGGCATGAGATATTTGTTACACAGCAGGCAGAGAGAGCTGAAACCTTAAAGCACTGCCAGAGCATCACAGCAGAGGGGCTCACTCACACTTTATGCTGGGAATTGGGAATTTGGAAGGGTCTTTCCCCATGCATTGCATCAAAATCATTAAAGCCAAGCCCTGGGCATGCTCTAAAGGGGCACTTGGAGCCTCAGCCTGCAGGATTTTAGTGATGACCTCCATGGGCACAACTCCTGGAAAATCCCACACGGAGAAAAAGGTCGTGAAACTTGCTGGGAAGTGCATCCACATTCTGCATCTTCTCACGCTTTCAGGGTGCCCCTTCCCCAGTATTTGGGGTTTATATTTATATTTATATATGAAGAAGGGGAGGGGGTGTGTTATTCACCTCCCTGGGTTGCTGGCAGGGGTGTGGGGAGGTGGCAGAGCCCTGCAGAAAAGCTGCCTCCAGTTTCCCTTTGCACCTAGAAACAGCTCCCGGGGTGTTGCAATCTGCCTGGGAGCTGTTCCCTCAAGGAAATGAGATTTTAAACCAATCAAACACAGCTGCAGTGATTCCTTGCAGGGAAATATCCCCTGGGCAACATCTACAGGGCCATATTCTACTGATTTTTGAGGGATTTTTGCTTATTACTCAATGTTTTACCATTTTTCTTCTGAATAGAAAACCTTTGTCGTTATAGCATCAGTAAGAGTGGACAGTTTTGTGATAGAAATTTTAAGAAGAAACCTTCACTTTTTCAATTTTCTCTGTTTTCACTTATTTCCATTCCCCTGGCAGCAGCTCCCAATGCATAAAGGATGAGGAAGAGGCACAGCAACGAGCCAGGCAGGAGTGAAAAGATTAAAGCAGCTTCGTTTGCCATGATCTGCCTCAAAACACGAGGCACTGACAGGTCTGGGCAGCCAGGCAAGGCAGAGAGTCAGTCTGGATGTCCCTAAAACCTCAGAGAGGCCCTAAAAGAGCCAGAGGATGGCACTGATTCATGGCAGGGAATCATCACTGGCTGCTCCTGAGCACTTGGGAGAGCAGCAACCCCTTCTCTGCTACAGGAGGTGCAAGGGACACGGGTGTCCAGCCTCAGAGTGAGAGGAAACGGCCTCAAGACACCCCTGGGGAGGTTTAGATTGGATATGAGGGAAAATTTCTTCACTGAAAGAGTGCTCAGGCACTGGAACAGGCTGTGCAAGGCAGTGCTGGAGTCACCTCCCTGGAAGTGTCCATAAAATGCATGGATGTGGCACCTGGGGACTTGGTTTAGTGGTGACCACAGCAATTCTGGGTTTATGGATGGACTCGATGATCTTGGAGGGCTTTCCCAACCTCAGTGACCCCATAATTCTCTAATCAGAGCATTCACTTTCCTCAGGGCTTTGAATTTTGTGTTACAATATTGAACACTCCCAACGCTCTTTGTCACGGCTCTGCAGGGCAGAAAATACTTCCAAATTCTCCAAAGCACTCAGAAAGCCTAAAAACACTTCATGCATCTTAAAAAGAAACGTATCACCGAGAAATGGAGCAGGGAAGGCCGGGGAGTACCTGGAAGGCAGAGCAGTGGGGCCATCACTAGGGGGTGCCTTGGGACTCCAGAAGGATTGCCACAGCTTCTCGATGTAGTGAAACTGGAGGTTCATCACAACATCCAAAGTGGCCTGACAGCAAAAACACCACGGTGTCAGCACACAGCTCGAGTGCTGCCACTCACAGTAAATAATTTACAGGAAAAACAACGGAATTGGCACTGTTTTAGTAACATAAAACAGGTCACACGATGAAAAAGCCACATAAAGCCCAATATTTGAGTTGTTATTTCTGGCAAATCAAACATTCCCAATTATATTCCATCTTTTTCTAAGGCTGGGATATGAGATGGTCACATGAATGATGTCCCACATCAGGTAATAAATCAATTACAAACCATCCCAAATAACATTGCAAACAATCACCTCGCAGTGTCTCCTGTAGAGAATCTGCAGGGTTTTCACCTCGTTCAAGGTGAAACCTTCTTGTAAGAGGACATTACCAAGATCAGGGGCTGGGAACTCGGGAAAGACATGGGTTACATCTGGGAAAAGAAATGGGGAAAGATGGTGAGGGTCAGGAAAGCTCAGATTCCAGGTGAGCACAAAGTGCTGCTGTCACTGGAGGCTCTTTCGTGTTCCAGCTGGGATGAAACAGGAAAATGAGGCTGATAATTCCATCCTTTCCCTGATTTGTGCTGTTTTACTGGGAAAAACCAAACAGCCACAGCCCAGTGGATTCAGTGTGGAAAGGAAAATGTTTTCTTTCTGTTGGTGAGAAAAGAAATGAGAAAACATTGTCCTCATCTGCCACTCTTCCATGAGAATTTCTCTGAAGCCTGGAAGATGTGTCTCTGGTATTTTAAGGGTACAGTGGGGAATAAAATTGGGCAGCAGAGGTGTCAGGAGCTGGGATTTGTGATGGAGACACACAGATCCAGGACCAGCAAACCCAGAGGGTCTGTCCCAAAAGAGAAAGGTCCATATGGATCATCTCCACTCAGACCCCATTGCAGCCTTTGCAAGGAAGAAATTTGCTTCTCCCCCTCTCTGGCCAGGCTTGGCAGGACCTCCACTCTTCCATGAGATTTAGATAAAACCAGATGGATTAAAAACATACTGTGAGGGACCCGACAGAGCCGTGGGCTCAAGGAAAAAGCCTCCCTGGGGGGACTGGAGCCAGCAGATCAACTTAGCAAGTGTGACACTACAAAAGCTTACAGAAAACATGCTATATATAAAATATTTATACCTGAGGAAAAAATAATATTGCAGATTTATCAGGAAAGCAAACAAATGCACAACAGTCAGGATTTGCTGGACAAGACCTCCCCCTTAAAGCCCAAATCCCAGATGTGGGATAACTCATCCCCAAAGGAGTCTCCTCACCTATGAACTGCTGATGGTGCTGGCTCTGAGCAGCCACCGACTGCTCGGGCGTGGTGTGGGGGTTGCTGTTGGAGGCACTCTCTGCCATCCCATCCATCTTCTGGGCTGCTCTGTACCTAAATTCCCAGGAATTAGGATGGATTAGGACCCACACAGACAGGAGAAAACACCTACACATTATTTACCACACAGACCCAGGAGTTCATGGAGTGGTTGGTACTCGAGGTTACACTCAATGCTGATCATTTATATCATGGACTCCAGTGAAGGGAAAATGAGAAGCTCCTTTTGAAAAGCTTCCCCAAAACAGAATTAAAGGGTTAAGAAATTTGGTGGCACCAAAAAATCAAAAGAGAAGCAGAGCTGGAGTGGGATGCAGAGCAGACTCTGTCTCGAGCACTGCCTTTTGCATTTACTTTCTGTTTGGGAGCTGCAGAAATAAATTCTGCTCCTTCTGCACTTCAGCAACAACCAGAAAGTGTCCGTGCTTGCAGGAGACAATTCCAAATCCCTTTGCACATTGGATTTTATCTTTAAAATGACTCAGGCACAAGACTAAACACAGCACTATTTAACTTGCACAGAAACTTAACTTTTGCACAGAAAAATGCCCAAAACTCCCCCAAATACAGCACAAGCCCCCAAGTCCTTCCCATTGATTTGGCACCAACATCTCCACAGCTGAGATCCTAAACCATTTTGGCTACAGGGAGGCTGTCAGAGGTGGCACATACAGTGGAACATGCCACTGGCAAGGAGAACAGGCAGATAAATCCCATTCCATGGAATTCCAGTAGAGTTTGGGCTGGAAAAGGCATTTAAAGGCCATCTCACCCAACCCCCTGCAGCGAGCAGGGACATCTTCCACCAAAACAGGTGGCTCCACGTCTCATCCAACTTGGCCTTGAGTATTCCCAGGGATGGTGCTCCAGGGATCCAGAATTCCAGGCTGGTTTGGGTTGGGAGGGACCTTAAATCCCATCCCATTCCATTTCATGGCAGGGACACCTTCCACTGTCCCAGGCTGCTCCAAGCCCCAGTGTCCAGCCTGGCCTGGGACACATCCAGGGATCCAGGGGCAGCCACAGATTTTCCTCTGGGAACTCGATTCCAGGGCCTCCCCCCCCTCCCAGCCAGGAATTCCTTCCCCATATCCCATCCATCCCTGTCCTCTGGCAGTGGGAAGCCACTCCCTGTGTCCTGGCACTCTCTGCCCTCTCCCTCCTTTTATAAACCCCAGTTGGTTTCGATTCTGGTCCCCTTTTCCCAGGCAAAAACCCCTTTTCCCTTTTCCAAAACTGAAATTGTTTTTGGACCCTTCCACAGCTCGGCTCTGCCACTTCAGCAACACCGGGTTTGAACTTCCTGAGTGGAGCCAAATCCCGGGATGGGGCCTGCTGAGTGTTTTGGGAAGGCCTGGGAGCACCTACCTTTGCTTCTGGTGGATGGGCTGCTGCCTCATGGCCATGTACTGGGTGTCCTCCTGCAGGCGGTTCAGCGGCGACTCCGGCTTCAGGCGGATCCCGTAGTAGTGATATTTGGAATTGCCCCTGCAAATATCAACTCTGTCAGCCAAAGGGACATTGTGGCCCTGGTTTTTTGGACAATACACCCCATTTCTTGCAGCTGCCAAGCACTGTTTGAGTGGCTGAAGGGATGAGTTAATGAGATGCCATCATCCCCTGGAAAATTTAAACCCACGTGTGGCCAAGTCCAGTGAGATCCACGCTTAAACCAGGACAGGTTTGTTCCAAGCAGCCCATGGGGATTGGGGAAGAGAGGAGGGAAGTGCTACAATAAAAAGTGTTATTAAACAGAGTGACAGGAAGACCACAGGGGACACTTTGCTATTTGATTAGGGTTTAAGGATTTGTTTTTTCCATAAAAACAAGCGTCCATCTTTATCCAGACTTGGATAAAACGAGCCTGACTGAATGGCCCTCTATGAAAAGAAAAATGTCTTTCTGCTGCCAGCACTTCTGCAGCAACAGCACCAGGCTTTGATGTGGTTTTGTCCTGGCAGCTGCTCATTTTTGTAGGTTTTGTAAAAACTGAGAGCTTTCTCCAAGCACGAGGGGCTGGAATTCCTTCTGCTTGGCTGCTGTGGTGCTCCTCAGGAGGATGGCATCCCATCACATTGGAGAGAGATGTGTCAGCTGAAGTTTTCCCACCAAACTGGAATTTTTCGGTCCCAGTGGGAGTGAGGACAGTTCTGCAGCCATGGACACACGGGGACAGTGTGTCCAACTTGGCTTCAGGCCCATCTGTCACCAGAAATGGGTAAATTGAGTCCTCAGAGGGAGAGGAGACCAAGCCAGGGAAGCACCAGCAGCATCTCCAGAGCACAGAGTGGAGGATTAAAACTCATTTGCTGTGTCACTAAAACTGGGATTGAAGCACCTTAAATCCAAGGATGCTTCCCATTGGAAAATTAGAGAAATACAAGAGAGGAGTATTTATCAAATTGGGTTCTTCTTTTTCGGGGCGGGGGAATTTGCTCTTTTCATGGGGTTGAATTGTTGAGTCTTTGTCACTGCACCAAAGGGTTTTAAACACACACTGTGTTCAGCCCTGTCCTAAATGATTTAAGTGCCTGCAAATTAAATAAAAGCTGCCTTTATAACCTAAAATTACAATGAGTAAGAAAATAATGGGGGTCAGCTCTTTCCATACTAATTGAGGTTCACTGTCCCCTTCCCAGCCTGCACATTTCCAATTTTCAGTGGGTTTTTTTGCTCGCTTGTTTATTCTTTAATCCTTGATGGGATTAAAGAATTTCCCTCCTCTAAAGAAATTACTTCAGAGTAATTTCAGAGTTCTTGCACTTGACCCGATCTACAGAAATCCAAATGCTCCCCTGCTCTCCCTACAACTGCCACCTCCACATTCCAGCTGTGAAGTGCCCTGGTTTTGTTCTCATTTAAAAGCTCAAATATCTAAGCTTGAATTTTATTATAAAATCTTCAACAATCACAGCAATGACTGTTTTACAGGCAGTACATTACCCACTTTTTTTAATATTATAAGCTGGGATGAAGTGCACACTCAGCTGTGCAGATGCTCCCCTGAAGGACACGTCTGTAATTACAGGAGTTTATTTTTCTGTGTTACACTTTGCTTGTAACATCTTACAGATCTTTGATGGGTTAGAAGAAAAAACCCTCTCCCAAGATTTAGCCTGATGCTTTGGGTATTGCAGAAATAAACCATTTACAGCTTTACAGCTTGTCTGCATCAAAGCTGTGGGCACAGGGTCTGTCATGGGGGATCTTCACTGGGCCCAAAGGGAGAAACGGCTTCACTAAGCTGGAATTTTGGGCTCTGCAGTGGGAATTGTGAGGATGAGTTACCTCATCTTTGTCAGACAACACAGAACTCCAGAATATCCTGAGCTGGATCCCACAGGGATCATCAGTCCAGCCCCTGGCCCTGCCCAGACACCCCAACAACCCCACCCTGGGCATCCCTGAGAGCAGTGTCCAAACGCTCCTGGAGCTCTGGCAGCCTTGGGGCCGGGACCATTCCCTGAGGAGCCTGGGCAGTGCCCAGCAGCCTCGGGGGGAAGAACCTTTCCCTGAGATCCATCCCAAGCCCTGACACAGCTCCAGCTGCTCCCTGGGGTACCGGGATGCTCATGGGATGAGAAGCAGCTTAGGTTCAAACAAAACATTTTCCCAGCGGCTCAGGGCCGGTTGTTTCCGCAGACAACAGAAGAAAGACCTGAACCTTCTAAAGATGCTCAGGAGCTTCTGAGTGCACGAGAGAAGCTGCAGGAGGGTCGTGTTGTGTCTATTTAACTGCAGATTCCCACCAACCTGGTGCCCAGGCGCCGAGTCCTCAGCCCCATGAAGACGGAGCGGATGAGCTTCCCGAAGGACGCGGCGTTGACGGGGTCCAGTTTGTGCTCCTGGCAGTGCCGCAGGTAATGGTTGTACAGGGAGCTCCTGGGGAGGCTCACACCCTCTGCTGTCTCGTAGTTATCCAGCAGCCACTGCAGCTTCAGGCAGGGAAAAATAAAGAACATGCAAGTCTAAAGAGGGCTGGGACGTCAGGCAGGGTCAGCGCTTCGACGTCCGTCAGGTTTGGGAGGTCAAGAGAACGGAATAATTAATTTATACCAGTTAATTCACATCACTTATAATCGATATAGCTTTATGTTACTTTCTAGGATGGCAAAAGCACCCCCAGCCCAAACACAAGCACAGTCAGAGTTTTCATTGCAACACAGTCCTGCTGCCACCTCAGTGTCCACCTCGGGTTCGGATGAATTCCTGCAGAGCCAAAATAAAGCCGTAAAAACTCGCATTTTCCAAGGAAAAGAGATCTTGAGATACTGCCTAAGAGGAATAAATGTTAGGGGAAGCAAATTGATGCAAAGTCTTTATTAATTTGAAGATTGGCATGTCTGCATCGGCTCCCTTAACAATAAAATTAACGGTTGCCAAAGCAACCTTCAAAATCTGAGGGAATCCATCTACTTTGCAAAATTTACTGTCTGAACTTCTGACATGGCTGTTGATTAAGATTTGCAATTAATATAAATTATTTATACCTAGATAGTCTGAAAGGGCAGGTCCAGCACATGGTGTCAGCACAGGAATTCAAATGTGAAGCCTCCAATCTCCTTTAATTGAGTAAATGACTTCAGCATCAATAAAATGAGCGTTGCAATAAGTGGATTTTGGAAGGAGCTGGATGTACACATGGACTGATAGCAACAGGATTGGAAAGAGCCTTTCCATTGCCATGAGAGATGTCTGGGATTAACATTTTCCAGGTTTCCCTCTCCCCCCAGACCTCCATCCCTGCACCAGGAGCAGCTGCATTCCCACCAGATCAGGGCAAAATGCACTCGGGTTGTGGGTGCCAAACCTCAGCCACAGCATCTCCATACAACTGACAGTCCAAGCACACACTGGAACTGGGCACAGATTCAGTCTAGAAATCAGTGGGATTTGACAAAGCCCGTGGATCTACACTCAAACCCTCTCCACTCCCACCCCAGTATCCCTCTCTTTCCTCCCATTTTCTCTTGGTGACACTCCAGGGTCCCAATTCACCCCAAGGCTGGAGTTCTACACCAGTAACTCTGTGGAAGACAACCTGAGCTGTGTGATGACATCTCTGGCTCCTCTGAGCTATTTTCAGTTTCTGTGTTTCATATCCCACTCTGTGCTCACACAGAGGCTCTGCAGCACCCTCAGTGTGTGTTCTGTGGGTCTCCTTCGCACATCCAAATTTAAACTGCTGCTACACAAAGTCAGCTGCATCCAAAACCGTGCAGTTAAAGCTCTGCAATTAAAACTATTTCATTCAGCCTGGAGAAGAGAAGGCTCCAGGGAGACCTTAGAGGACCTTCCAGTGCTAAAGAAGCTCCAAGAGAGCTGGAGAGGGACTGGGGACAAGGGATGGAGGGACAGGACACAGGGAATGGCTTCCCATTGCCAGAGGGCAGGGAGGGATGGGATATTGGGAAGGAATTGTTCCCTGGGAGGGTGGGCAGGCCCTGGCACAGGGTGCCCAGAGCAGCTGTAGCTGCCCCTGGATCCCTGGCAGTGCCCAAGGCCAGGCTGGACGGGGCTTGGAGCAGCCTGGGACAGTGGGAGGTGTCCCTGCCCATGGCAGGGGTGGGATGGGATGAGCTTTAAGGTCCCTTCCAACCCAAACCATTCCAGGATTCATGAGTTTGAGCTGATCCAAATCCAACCACAAATTCCCATGGCTGCACCCATCAGCTCTGGTGGCTTTGGAGCAGAGCAGGGGCTGCCACAGCTGGAAGAAAGAAAAACCTCCTGGCCATTTTTCCCTCTCTCCTGCTTTTCATGGAGCCACTTGTCCTCTTCCCACCTTCCCCCAGTTCCACATCACTCAAGACACTCTTTGAGGGATCTCCCACAGACAAAGATCATTCTGACCTCCAACCCCACAGGTCTGAGAGATGCTGTTTGTTAATGATCCCTAACGATCCTTCCTGCTCTCATCTGCAGCAGAAACACCCCTGGAACCCCAAAAAGTCTTCCTGTGGCCCTGAGCCTCCCCCAGTCATTCAGCTGTCTCTAACAAAAGTGGAACCCAGTGGTTTTGCCATAAAACACCAGCAGGGATTCAGTTTTTAAGTTGTCCGCATCTGTGTTAATGGCCCATCCCCTATATTTAAAAGATTATTGCTTAAGATTCTTTCAAGTTTTGAAACCATTTATTTTATTTATCCTGTGGAAGATACTGAATGTGCATCAGTTATTTATCTCCTACATCTTAAGCCTTAAGCCTTAAAAAATATATAAAAGTTTTGTATTACTACGGAAAATTCAGATACAGATAAAACCCTCTCATTTAAATGTGATCCTGGGCACTTTTATTCTAATCCCTGATGTTTCTAGAAGATTCCCTTCATCTCCCAGCTTCCTTTTCCTGCAACTTTTTATATTCCCTTAAACATTGCAGAGTTCCACAATATGAACTCCCACTATTGAATTAGAAATTTCTTATGAAGCACGCAGAAGAGCTTGAAACAAAGATCTGTCAGAATAGAAACAATTTCCCAAACATGATTTTTGCTCTTACTGCACTACTAATAACAGATTGGGCACTTAAAATGAGAAAATTAAAGATTCTTTCCATTTGTATCCCTTTTTCTGTTTGCTTTTTGAACTTTGCTCAGTTGTGACAATCAGATATCCCCCGGTTTATTTCTGTTCAGGTTCCAATAAAATCCCTCTGCAGCCATATGCTGCTGTGCTTGTTATGGGCACTACAGGGGAACATTTAATTTTCATTTCTACCTTAACTTTATTTCTATCTGACTGATTGGTTTTCTTTGAAAAAAAAAAACCACTTGCTAGCAAAAACCTCTTCCTTGTTCGATCCAAGGATGGAAAAAGCCATTCCTGGGGCTGGCTGAGAAAATAAAAACCTTCTTTCTTGAAGGTCCAGGTTTGGAGAAGTTTTTTTGTGGTCGCTTCTATGAAATATAAAAAAGAAACCATTTCTGGGTCATATTTCGGGTGGTTTTAGCTGGGATTGTGAGCAGCAGGTTCCTGAGCTTCCACCCAGTCGAGCTCAGAGTCAGGACAGAGCCATTCACTCACAGGAAAGAATTCCAGTGGGGTTTGTTTGGGTTTGTTTTGTGGTTTTTTTGGGTATTTCGTTTTGCAGACAATGAGGGAAAATTACATTTTCCCCCTGCTCCTACTCGTGCTGGGGATATCCCAGAGCCACAGGGGCCTCAGGCATCCGACCCCTCCAACTCCAGGCACTGGTGTACAAAAATTGGAGTTATTTTTCTCTGATTTTTTCCCATCATCTGCAAGTTCATAACTGGCAAAGAAATAATCCTCTGACCCAGGGCCTCAGCCACTCTCTGTTGCAGTCACACATGGACATGATTTCATCAGAACCATCCCGTGTCCCTGGGGATCAGCAGGAGCTTCACCTTCCCCACCGGATATTTCGAGTGCACTTCAATAACCTCTCAGGGAGTTCTGGAAGCCAAATTCAGCTACCAAGCTCCATTTCATATTGGTTTTGGTTAAATTACGGGAAAAATTCCCTCTGGACTGAGATACCTTTAATTGTCCTCTTATTTTATTATTTTTTTTAAACCCCAAAGATTCCTGGCAGGGACCATCTGCTGATGGTAACAAATAAACCCCATTACCCCAAGGATTTGCACATTTCCAAAATGCCAAATTTAAAACGAGGGACAGAAGACAACGGAGAACTCTGCAACCTTAAGACTCAGAGCAATTAAGCCACAACTCAGTGCAATTAGCATCAACTCCCCATTCCCTCTTGCTTTTGTCAAGCAGGAATTTGCTTTCAGCCTTGACAAATTGCAGTCACCTGCTGCTTCCCTCTCTGCTCCTCCAGCAGGAGCCTGACAATCCTGTGTGCCAGCCACGGGGAATTTGGGATGGGTAATGCTCTCTCTGGTGTTGTGGTTTTGTTCTTTGCCATGAAGAGGTGGGGACTGGAACACCCTGGAGAGCAGAAACCTTTGTACCACGGCACTGGTGGTCACTGGGATGTCCCACACCCGCACTGGGAGCCAGCTCTGGCCATCTGCAGCCTCCCATGGCTGCTCCATCCCTGGAACATCCAAGGCTGGGTTGGACAGAGCTCTGAGCACCCTGCTCTGGTGGAAGGTGTCCCTGCCCTTGCAGGAGGTTGGAATTAAATGAGCTTTAAAGTCCTTCCCAACCCAAACCATCCTGCTCCAGCTTCCTACTCAAATCAGGCCTCACTTCCATGGGGCTCAGGTCCCTCACTGCAGCCCAATCCTCACTCAGATGAGTCCTAAGAGCCTCCCTGGGCAATGGCACTGGAATTCCTCCAGCTCTGGAACTGCCTGATCTGGCTCCCCAGTGTGCTGTGCTCCCTTTGGGCACTGCCCGTGCCTCTCGTTATCCCCACGTGCCCACAGACACCTCCCGGTGCCCTGGGAAGGCTGAGCAGGGACATGGGGGGTCCATGGGGCAGCAGGGACCCCGGAGGGATCCTCAGCTCCAGCTCTGCCAGAGGGAATGACCCACCCAGCCCTGGAGCTGCCCAGGACCAGCAGCTTCAGAGGGAGCAGCCGAGGGTGGATGTGTCACACGTGCTCAGGAGGAGTTTGTTTGTGCCCACACGTGCTCAGGAGGAGTTTGTTTGTGCCAACACGTGCTCAGGAGGTGCCCACACGTGCTCAGAAGGAGTTTGATTGTGCCCACACGTGCTCAGGAGGAGTTTGTTTGCTCCAGATGTTTGTAAGAGCACTTAAACCTTACACCAAGCTATGAACCATGACCCAGAACCAGGGACATCAAGTTCTGCTCTTCCACTCTGCCAGACAAGGGTGGGGAAGGTGTGATCAAGGGCTGGATCAGGCCCCAACCCCATCCTGCACAACCTGTGGGCAGTGAAATTTCTTTGCTACCTTTTGCTTTCTTTCCTCTGCCCTTTCCCTGATTTTTTTCAAACCTTGTCCTTGGTGGACAAGAAAAATCCTGCAGAGCAACACAATCCTCGTGCAGCACTTCAGGAGTGTGAGCCTGGCACAGCCTGGGGTGGGAGGGATGCAGGGAGATGCTCAGAACAGGAACTGCCTGATCCTGCAGGTTTGTGTTCCCCCAAGTACAACCAGAAACCTTCACTCTCCACCAGCCGAAATAAGGATTGAGCTCCCTCAAGAGCCCTGGCCTGGAGTTTGAAATCAGCTGAGGAGAATCAGACTGGTTTAAAGCTCCTTTTGTTGTCTCAGGCTATTTATCTACGGTGAAGAAGCCAAAGATTTTTTAAATTTTTTTTTTGGCAGGACCTAAGAATGCCAACAAACCAGTCCCCAAAGACAGAGGAAATCCATTAGAATAAAGAAGCACCAAAATAACAAATAATTTGTGCACTGGGATTTATGGGTGCAGGACATGCTTGAGCTTAACCCAAACACAGCGAAGCCAAGGCAAATCCAAGGACTCCAACATGACCTGGATCAACCCAAATCTCACCCAGGCATGTGCTCACCCCTCAGTGTTCCTGCACGGGAGCCACAAACCAGGATGCAAAGGCCCAGCAGAGCAGTGGGAATGTCACACAAAGCAGGGAAATCATTGGCAGAGCACGGAGAGAGAGGGCCAGCACAGGGATTCAGCACAGCACTGGGACAGCAATGGGATTCCTGAGGCACAGGGACAGGGAAAAAAGGCATTCACAGGCTTTTGGTCCGTGCTGCCTGAGGGGAATCTGTCACAATTCACACCGAGTCATGGCTGCGGATTTACAAGTCATTTTCCAGCCATTTTTCAGTTGCAGTGAAAGGAAAAGAACTTCCTCAAATGTGTTTATCTAATTGCCAGCAATTTCCATTGCAAGGCAGATGAAATAAATAAACACGGGGCAGAGGCAGCTAACAGACTGCAGAGCATCTCAGCAGCAAACATTATCATCATGGCACGATTTTCCTTGGGAATGGGCTGTTTTGGGCAGCACAGCTCAATCACAGGCTGCTTTTGAGTGACTGCTGCATACACCAAAGGGCTACAAATAATTCTCCTATCAAAGCAGGGGAAAAGGTTGTAAATTCTGATTGTAACTTACATGGCTGTTGAGCAAACTGCTTTTGTGTGATGTAATCCCTTCATTTTTTTGTAGGTTTTCAATCGCCATTTCAAGCTAAAGAAAAATGTGCACAGGAGAGAGAGAGAGAGAAAAAAAAAAGGAAAAAGAAAGGAAATCAGATAGTTAGCAACAGCCAGGATTATTGTTTCTTTATTAATATTTGAATGATTAATGCTTTATATCAACAAGCTTGTGGAAAAGAGGCAAACAGATGAGCACAGTCGGTGTGGATGGAGCTGCAGAGGCGTTACTGGGACATGCAAATGGACACACAGCAGGAATCCCCAGGGGGGTGACAGAGCGAGGCCAGGGGGGTTTATCTTCCACTAAAAGCGCTGCCCAGTTATAAAAAAAAAAGGAATTTTGCTCCTCTTTTTCCCTTCCTGCTGAGAGCAAACCATGGCCAGGCAGGTCCACTGCGGAGGGGCAGAGATCGGCTGCAGAGCTGTGCCCAGGCCTTTCAAGGAGAGCTGGCACTGATGACTTGGGTATTGTCACCTCTTCAGATTTTGTCAAAAAACCCCTAAAACACTAAATGAAATCGGGGTGCAAGGAGAGTGCATGAACTGGTGTGGATAAGGGCTCTCTGATGCTGAGAACTGCGAGGGGAAGAAGGGAGGAGCCAGGTCTCAGCTGGGTGAGTTCTCCCCCAGAAGCCAGGGTGGAACATTTGATGCCACCTGTGCTCATTTCTGCTGATCTCAGAGGAGCCAAGGTGAGGCCTTCTGGCCCCTGAGGAGCCCCTCACTCCCTGTCTGGCTCCTGATCCACCTTCAGCCCAGCTGTGGCTGCTGCCTTGTGCCTCAACCCTCTCCTGAACCCTTCTTGTCTTCTCCTTTCTGCTACCGGGGCAGAATCTGCTAAACCCCTTAGCAGGTGGCTGCTGGTCCCAGAGCTCCAGGGCTCCTGTTCAAGCTTTTTGCAAGAAAAAAATCCAAAAACCCATAAAACCCCATATAAGAGACTTCCAGGAGCAGAACCTCCTGTTTCTCTCCAGCAGAGGTTCTCCAACCTCGTTCTCTGTGCCCTGCTGGTGCAGGCAGGACAAGGCAGCAGCGCACAGAAGCTGCAGCCAGCAGCTCTCCTGCCTCTGTCCTCATTTAACACCTCTGTGGGCACAGGCACAAAGCATCTGCAGATGATCTGTCCATGGCCTCCTTCTCACATTCACAGCCTGCACTGACTCACCCCACGGTGGAGATTTGGGCTGAGATAAACCCAGCCCTTTACAAAGCCAGGCTCTGTCACGGGAGGGTGGCAGAGCAGAACGGATCAGAGCCAGCTGCTGAGGTGACATCCACCAACCACAGCCACCGTGCCACATCCAGCTGGGAAGGTGACACCACCTCCAGCACACGTCCCTTGGTTTCCACCCCGAAGTGGAACCCCTGTGGCACTTCTCGAGGTGTTCCCACCGAGTTCAGGCTCAGATTAGAGGGGTTTCTGACAACACTGCCTCACAGTGATGGACCACGAGGAACCAAAGCCCGAGTGCTGACACAGCCTTCAGGAAATGAGTCAGAGTTAGAGGGAGACCCAATTTCCTTCCTCTGCTCAGGGGCTGCTTGAGCAACAGCTCTGAGGCAAGCACAGAAATGCTGCCTGGCCTTTTGCTGCTGGCAGGTGTCCCATCCAAAAGGACACCTTGCATCTGCAGTGAAGAATATTACAGAGGAAAGACTAAAAGCTCTTCAGCAGCCCTGCAGGAAGGTGAAGAGCTCTGAGGACCCACTCATGGGAGGTCTCAAGGATTTCCTCTCTTGGTCCAGACTAATTTAGGTGAAGATTAATAGTGCTGTGTTGGCACAGATGCTGAATGGGGCTGTTCCCTGTGCTCTTCCAGCCCATCTGATGGAGCAGAACTTTGTTCTTCCAGCAGATGGGGAAGGTTTCTTAAGGAGGCTTCTTTAAGGATTTGAAGATTTTTCTTTGTGCACACACACACTTCACCAAACATCTCTCAGCCTCCTGAGGCAGCTGTTGTACCACTGCTAATCCTGAAGCACTCCCTTGTTTCCATTCTCCTCTGGAGGTGCCCTCCTTGCTCTCAAGGTCGCTTCCTCAAGCCCTCAACACCTCCAATCCCTCTCCTTCCCCATCGCTGACCACTCTGATGTCCATCCCCATGGCCACTGCAATCACTTTGGCTTCCCTGGCTCCATCTGCACGAGCTCTGCTTTCCTTTCCTCCCACAGAGCCCCTGACCTTGCCCCACCACGTTCTGCCACGACTCCCTGAGCCCCTCCTGCCTCTTTTTAACACCAGCTCTTCCCAGTCTCTGGTTAGGCTGGACATTAACAGAAAATCATGTTCCTGCCCATGGATTTGATTCAGTGCCTGCTCTCCTGAAGCTGCCCATCCTTCCTTGTGGGTGTCTGGAGAAGCTGTGGCTGCCCTGGATCCCCGGAATGCTCAAGGCCAGGTTGGATGGGGCTTGGAGCACCCTGGGATAGTGGAAGGTGGCCCTGCCCATGGCAGGGGGTGGAATGGGATGAGCTTTAAGGTCCCAAACCAAATGGTTCCATGATTGTGTAAGTTCCCAAGCAGTCAAGGTTCTGCTCTACCCCCTCCGACTCCGCTCTGCACGGGAAGGACTGGAAGCCACCCACAGACACAGCCCTGCACTGCCTGCCAGGCTCCTTGCCACCCTCTTCAGCCCTTCCTCAGCTATTTTGTGTTAAAATACCTTCACAGAGTTCATTCCTACATGCACCAGAGTGAATTTATCTCTGAAGCATTTTCATAAAGGTCGCTTTCTAAATTTTTTTTTTTTTTCTGAACAGCCTTACCTCATGTGATAACCACAAACTAAATCTGTTCATGGGACATTTCTACTGACACATTTTCTACTTGGGCTTTTATATTGTGCTCATCACCATGAAAATTACAAAAACCCCAAACAACAACAACAAAAAAAACCCCAAAAATCCCAGAGTAAAGTTGAGCAGCTTTGCAAGATGCAGTCCCACACAGGTGATGCTTCCAAATAATAACTTTGAGCAAAAATCAAATGGTCCAGTGCTAGTTTTTAACTTTGAACAGTTAAAATACACACACACACAATTCTCACCCAAGAAAAGAGCCCCAGCATGTGTCATTTTCTCTTCCACCCAAACTAAGGACTTTTCCCCAACGCCTACCCAAGGCAGAGCACATTTACCACAGGATCAAAGCAACCTTTCAAGGCACAAAGATTCAAAAAACATGAAGTCTATATTCTAAAACTCAGTGGGAGAAGAAAGCCCAACTTAAAGGCCACATTTCCAAGAGTTCTCAGTAGCAACAGCTCCTGTTTTTCTCCCTGGTGATGCTGCTCACATTTTAAATTCTGGCTACATCCTCTGAATTCCACCTACATTTGTATTTATATTTATGTGTGAATGTACAAACACACAGAAGTCTGCAGAGGAAGATGAGCAGTGTCCCAGGAAATGAGCTCCAACCACTCCTGGCAGCTGCTAAGGGCTGGGAGATCCCCAAATCAAAGCCCTGGTGCTTCTCACTGCAAAAAGGCTGTTCTGGGTGAAGAGCTGTGAGCCCTCAGTCCCACACAGCTGTGCTTCCAGCACCTGCCACCTCAGCTGGCAGCTGGAGGGACACGACTGAAAGAAATTAGAACTTTAAACCATTTCTGTTTGATCAGTATCACCCCTAAAAGACATTTTCTAAACATACGGCAAGGACAGAATACACAATGGTGTAGGAGATACACACACAAAGAGTTTTTGATCACTGTGCACTTGGCATGATCAGCTTGACATAAGTTATGTGCTAATTATCCACTGGGTTAATGAAGGATTTTTCAAGTCTCTTCATAACTGAAGATATATTTCAGTATTTTGGCTTAGCACGTGTGAGATGTTTGACTTACAAGAAAACGTAAATAGAGACAAATCTTTAAAAGCCAAAATATTTTGCTTGGGGGGGATAAAACCAAACCAAACCCCCAGAGAATCTTCTCTGATGCTGCATAATTTCAGTGATCTGCTGAGTGAGAGGGACAGTCCAAACACCAATTGAAAAAAACACGTGGAGTACACCAGTGTCTATTCTCTGCCCTGCACTCATGGCATGTTACAGACATACACAGCGATAATGACAGCTCAGTTTGATTTTCTGAAGGCTTTTCAGTTCCCTTTGGAATCATTCCTGGCCCCCGAGCTGCGCTGCCTGCAGAGCTACATACCGTTGCTGGAGAGGAGCGTGAGGTGTGTGACAGAGAATGTCTAGAGTTCTCCAGCCCCCCATGAATGAGATAGGCTCCCGAGCCGGAGAGGATCTGACTTCCCCCAATGTCCATGGTGATGCCCACCATGTTGTGAGAGGGAATGGCTGTAGGAGAGGATGCCGCTGTAGTCACCTGAGCTCCACCTCCTCCCTGCGCTTCGAAATAGGGCGCGGCGCTGGCGGGAGCGTAAATCTGCGCCTCGCTGCTGTAGGAGTAGGCAGCTCGTCTGTGCAGGGGACAAAAAGGGACATGGAGAGGAGCTGGCACAGGGAATCCCATGTTGCACGGTTTCTGAAAGCTGGACAAGTGTCAGAAAAGCCCCTCTGTTGTTGGTGGGGTTTGCTCCGTTGGAATGGGATTAATCGGCCCCGCAGCGCAAGCTCAGGGCGAGGGCAGAGCCTGGAGCTCTTGTAGGGAACTGGGGTGAGGAAGGCCAGAAGGAGGCACAAAATGGGGCACAGCAGACAGGAGGAAGAGGAAATTCTAAGGGTACAGAGGCCCTGGCACAGCTGTGGCTGCCCCATCCCTGGAAGTGTCCAAGGCCTGGTTGGACGAGGCTTGGAGCAGCCCAGGATAGTGGAAGGTGTTGGGGAGTTGGAAGGAGATGGGATTTAAGGTCCTTTCCAACCCAAACCATGTTGGGACTCCTTGATTCTCTAAAATCTTACAACACCCCCTTTTTCCTCTAAAAGTTCCACTCCTAAAACGGCCCACACAACCTTCATGGAGCAGGATTCCCTGGAGAACAGCCCCTCCATGAGGGCAACACCCCCAAGGCTGGATGGAGTCTGGCTGAAACCACCCTCACACCCCCCAGAACATCTGAAACAGCTCCTCCTATTCCTCCTTCCATCGTGGGACAGGGGAGGAAGGAGCCTGGGGGGAAGGAAGGGCTGGGAGGTGGGAGGGGAACATCTCTGAGAGACTCTTACATGGTTCCATTGGTATAAACAGCTTCTCCTCCTTCCACATACTGCACCTGGGCTGGGTAAACATGCTGCACAGACTGCACCTGCAACAGGCAGTGAGAAGTCAGGGATTGCTCAGGAACTTCAGGATAAACTGCACAACTCCAACCTTACCTCGACATTTAAGCTTTCTTTTTAAAAGAAAAAGGGAAAAAAACCCCAAAAACACTCTCTCCTCCCCCTCCCCTCCATGCTTAGGCATCCCAAAGGAGGTTTTTCTTTTCAAAGGTCAAATTAAAGTAGATAAATAAGTGGTTGCTCCATGAGCAGTGGGAACAATGGAGCTGGGTTTCCTCTGGACACGTGTCTCGGGGCTGACTAAGAGGGGTGAGCTCATGCTGCAGCCTTTCCTTCAGAGGGGAGCCTGGCAGTGTCCAGCTGAACCCCAGCCCCTTTTTTCTTTGCCCTGGGAGGGATGGAGTTGGCCTCTGTCAATTTTTTTCCCCCTTGAAATGGAGCAGCCAAATAAAAAATCACTAAAGGAAAAAAATTAGGAGGGTCAGACTGGCTGTCCACATGGGGCAGCACCACATATCCCTGGTTTCTTAGGAAACAAGCCCTGGAAAAGGCAAAGTTCAAATAAATAAAAACACTTGCCCAGCTCTCTGGCACCAAACCTTTCTCTGGAGTCACGTGCAGTCAGTAAATTTGTTTGTGTAATTAACTTCACCTCTAAGAAAATCTTTACCAAAGGAGATTGCTTTTAATTTAACTTTGATTTGATAAATGCTTTTAAATGGCAGTTGAAAGCATCAATCAAATCTTCAGATGTATGCATCCATCAAATCTTCAAATACATGAAAGACAACTACTACAGCAAAGGTTCTTCCTAAACTACAAATATCTTGAGAGTTTCTTTTGTCATCAGTCTAAGAAAGGAGGAGAGAGCTGGAGAAAGTGATCCTGGGTTTCTGACTGCTCATAAATCTTTAATTAAGATTTTTCTAGATCTGGCACAGTTCCAAAAGCCGTGTGGGACGTGGGGAGCTGTTGATGCAGGGGTCCCTGCGTGGTGCCTCTCCCTGGAGGGTTCATTACCTGCTGTGGAACCTGCTGGACTCTGGGAACAGAGATTTGCTGCATCTGCGCCCCTTTGGGAGCGGAGCCCGTGGCTTGGACCAAAACCCTCTGCAAGAAGGAGACACAGGAAGAGAAACTTAAATTCAGTCCATGACACAGGTGAGCCAGGTGTTCCCTAACAAAATTCCATGGGTAACTTGCCTCTGACAGCAGCAGCAGTGGGACCCCAGAATCAGAGTCCCTGTGGTCCCCACCCTCACAGGGGGTAGCACCAGCCTGAACTCAGCCCCCTGAACTTGGGCAAAGCTGCATCCACAATTTCTGACAGGAATCATCTTTAAACCTCCACAAAAGCAAACAGCAGTTCATTGGTAAGTTCAGCCACAGCTAAACAAGAATCTCTCCTCACACATCCACGTTTGGCTGCAAAGTTCCTGCTCTTAGAGCTGCTAAACCCAACCACACTCTGCCTCCTGCGACAAGAAACCCCACCAAGCTTCCACCAGCACCAAAGCTCAGGTGGTTCTGCTGCTCCCTGCAGTGCCACCACGGGCATGGGGACGTTTGGTGGTGGTGGCTCTGTCCCATCCATCACCCCTGTGTCACACTCCACATTCAGTGTGAGGCTGTCGACATCTCAGAGTGCTCAGCACCTTCAGATCCAGCAAAACAAACGTGGGGATGTGGTGGATGGAAAGAAAGGATTCAGCAGGAACAGAGCCAAGCATCTCCATGGCCTTTTAAACCTTCTCCAAGGAGACACATCCTCTGTGGTTGGAGGCTTTAGAAACACCCGGGAGATTGGGCCACAGAACAAAGAGCCAGAAAACAATCCCACAGGATTCCTAGGAGCAACCTGGATAATTACTGGCTACCTTAGACATGGATATTTAGGATTTTTAGCCCTCCCAACATGCCTTTGTAACAGCCAGAAATCCTGCCCTAGCACAATGACAGGTTTATGACCACTGCCCAGATCTCCAGGAAGCTGCTCCATCCCCAGTGCCCAGGCTGTGTTCCCTGGAGGTCCTGCAGGGAGGACACCTACACTTATGGCAGCCATCACCTGGCCCGTTTTCCCTGCAGAAGGGGCTGCCACCAGAGCAGGATGGGGACATCACGAGCCCTTCTTGAAGTCAGGCCTTGGCAGTGCCACCTACATCAAAGACTCCTTCCTTTCTCCTACTTTTTTCCCATTCCCTGGCATTGCTTTTGCCAAAGGGCACATCCCTGGCACAGCTGCCCAGCTCAGCTCCTCACTGCCTGTCCAGCTCTCCTGTTACCTTTCAGCCAAAAGAAGGAACCATCCCCAACCCGTAAGGTGAGGCCATCCTGCTCAAACAGCCTCTGCCCACACTGAAAGGGGCCCCAGTGCTCAACAACCCCCAGGGCTTCAGCCTCACACCATTCCTGCTGCCAGCAGCTCATTCCCAGTATTTTCTTTGTCCTGCTGGTGACAAGGGAAGGCTCTGGATGCTCCTCCTCTTCAGCAGTCTTCCACTATCCCCCAGATTTTCCTTAATCCATGGAGTTCCCCTGGATGCTCCATGTCCCAACGGCAGCACATGCAAAGGCTGGATGGGTGATTTCATAATCCAAAGGTTTTCCAACCTTTTTTTCCCAGCCAAATCCACACTAGTGATCCCTGGGACAGCTGGCACTGCTGCTCAGTGCTGTCCCCATCACTGCAACACCAGTGAGGAACGCTCTCCATGGATGGGAAGGCTGGGAGGCGACAGCAGCGCTCGGGACCACCCGATGGGAATGTCCGTGGCTCCTGGAGAGTGGAATATTCCTCCCAACCCACAACCTTTAATTGCTCCTGTTCAGCAGCATCCAATGGCAGCTGCTGCTGCTCACTTGGGAGTTGCAGAAGGATGTAGCTGAGTTACACCCACCCATCCTCGCATCCCTCCAGCTTCCTGCGACAGAAATTTCTTTTGAAAGTTCCCCAAACGGCATAAAAAGGAACAAAAAGGAACCAGTTTCACTTAACCCTTCCCATTTTGCACTGGGTGGTTCCTGTTCATCACTTGAAGCCAGCACTTGTCTCCTATTGGGCCTCCCAAATGCAGCACATTCATGGATATTAATCACAAATTACCCCCTTCAAGTTAAAATGTTGGGATCCGCCTACTGAAAGAGGAGACCATGAAATCATAGAAAGGTTTGGGTGGGAAGGGACCTTAAAGCTCATCCCATTCCACCCCTGCCATGGGCAGGGACACCTTCCACTGTCCCCGGCTGCTCCAAGCCCCGTCCAGCCTGGCCTTGGGCACTGCCAGGGATCCAGGGGCAGCCACAGCTGCCCTGGGCACCCTGTGCCAGGGCCTGCCCACCCTCCCAGGGAACAATTCCTTCCCAATATCCCATCCAGCCCTGCCCTCTGGCACTGGGAAGCCATTCCCTGTGTCCTGTCCCTCCAGCCCGTGTCCCCAGTCCCTCTCCAGCTCTCCTGGAGCCCCTTTAGGCCCTGCAAGGGGCTCTGAGCTCTCCCTGGAGCCTTCTCTTCTCCAGGTGAGCACCCCCAGCTCTCCCAGCCTGGCTCCAGCGCAGAGGGGCTCCAGCCCTGGAGCAGCTCCAAGGTCTCTCTGGACTCTCTCCAACAGGTCCACGCCCTTCTTGAGCTGAGGACCCAAACCTGCCCCCAGCAGTGCAGGAGAAGGTCAGAGCAGAGGGACTGAATCCCATCCCTGACCTGCTGGCCACTCCTCTCTGGATGCAGCACGTGGCTCCTCCACCCTCTCCTGCACCAGCTCTGCCCTCACCTGCACCTGTGACCTCAGGACCTTCCAGGGCTGCTCCATCTCCCCCGGCTTTTATTGACACACCAAACAATGACAACAGGAAATCAACCCGAAGCACACACCCAGCTGACATGAAGTGACTCCCTCGGGGACCTAAATTAAACCCCAAACCCCACATTTTATAGCTTGCAGGTGGATTGGGAGGGCTCAAACCCACAGGGCCTTTATCAACACCAAGCCCAGCAACAGGTTGACCCCACTACCTCAACGAGCTGATTAAAAATCCTCTCCCCACTATCAAACCCTGGGATTAAAATACATCTGCCAGGGAAAACAGGGCTCTTCTCCATGGAAACAGCATCCCCAGCTGTGCATACATTACCTGCTGAGAGGCTGGCACTGGCTGCACCACCGGCGCCTGGGCTGAGGCCGACGTGTGAAGCGCCACGGAAGCTGCTGAGTCTGATCCACCCTCGGGACTCTGCATGCTCACTGCTGGGGACAGCACAGGGACATCAGGCAGGGCAGCACAGCACAGCCACACACCCCCAGCCCCTTCAACCGGGGGCAAAACCTCAGTGGAAGATCCAGAGGGAAGCGCTGGGAAGGGAGGCAGCTCCCGTCCTACACACGGGACTCGTTTTAGTCCTGGAGTTAATTTTAATGCTGAATTATATTAAGGAAAAAGAAAGTTGCACAATTGTTTCACGGAGAGGAGAGGGAAGGAACAGAAAATGCACTTCTATATTTAACCGAAAAGTGGCGTTGGAAAATTATTGTGTCACAGTGAGCATCACACATGATCAGGAAGAGTAAGGGCATATTTTTAAAATAAAGCTCTCTCCCCCCTGCCTCATCACGTTTAACTACTGCAAAAAAGCTTTTAATCAAACCTAAGCCTGTGCCTGGAGTTCAGCTAAGATCTCACTGGGAAAGTGAGGTGGCCAGCTTGGGTTTCTAACCACAAATAATCAAGGATGAAGAGCAGAAGAACAGCAATTCCCCAGCATTTTAGAACCCCCCAAAGCAGCATCTCCACCCTCCCATCCCTGCCCTCACCCCAAAATCCCACCAAGGTCCCCAAACAGCCACAGCATCGCCCTCCACTGCCACACAACCCTACAGAGCTGATGGTGCCCTTGGCATCGTCAAATCCCTGTGTGCCAGCACTCCCTCCTGGCACTGTCCCAGCCCCTGTGTCCATCCCCTGGGGACACCGAGGGATCCTCAGATCCTGACAGCACCAAATAGCATTTTGAAGGTTTTTTTGAGGTGGGGGAGCCTTTTTTCCTCAGTTTCTTGCAAAACTTCCTGCTTAATAAACTATTTTAGGAGGGTTTCTGCTGTCACTTCAAAATCAAAAGATTCAAACCAACCAGATTTTGGGCAGTGTCATTTCTGCTTTCTCGGCCTCGCTGCTGAGCCTCCAAACAACATTATGATGTCTTTGTTTTATTTCCCTTCTCCTTCCTATATTTAAACTTTTCCCTCAACTTTGTGCAAGTTAAGAGGCAAAAGGAAAAAGGAGAAACTGAGGGACACTGGACCCTGCTCATCTGTGCTCAAAAGAAATGCACAGGGGGTGTGAAGTTACAGAATTTACCTGTTTATTCCTTCAGCCACTGACAAAAACCCCCAGATATTAAGATTTTCCACGAAACAGGTTTTTAAGGGCTTTTTTTCCCAATATCCATACTCCCATTAGTAAATCACAATTACTCTCTCAACCTTCCCAAAACCCCAGAGCTTGCAAAGAATTTTCTCTCTCCCATCATTTTTCTCACATCTGGGACGAAGAGTAGACACAGAACCCACACAGTCATGGCTACCAGTTGAATCCAACAAGCCAGGAAAGAGGGAAATTAAATCAATATTTACTCCTGTGTCCCCCCCTGGCCCCCCAAGCTGCCCTCAGCACCCCCATCCCCGCAGCTCTGCTATATAAAGGCAGCACCTGCCTCTCCCCATCACTGCCTCCACCTGGGTTTTAGCCAAAACCTCCCTGTGAGAAGATTCCAGTTGCAACAGCGCCGTGGGATCAGGGAAATAACAATTCTCCCAGTAAAGGAGGGAAACAGCTCCGTGCCTGCTCCAGCCCCAAATTATTTGCAATTAAACACTCGGCCGGCGCTGCCGGGTTTGGGACGCTCAGGTGGAGATGCTTGGGCAGGAGAGGGGGGCACTTTCAGCACATCTACTCCCCTAACTGTTCCAGAAGTGTTTATTGTCTCTCCCTTGTGCCCAAGGCCAGGGTTTGCAGCTTTCCAGAGTTTTCTGAGTGTGAAATGTAGCGTGGTGAGGTTACAGAAGAAAGGTGGGTGAGCTGACAAAGGTATTTTAATCTTCTATCAGTGGTTCTTGGGTCGGCTCTTGGCATTTTAGGTCTACAAAAGGTCCCTTTTTAAGTGTAGTTATAACCAGAAAAGAACATTTAGAAATGATGGAGGAGTGGGACTTTGATGATCCCTGTGGGTCCCTTCCAACCCAGAATATTCCATGATTCTACGATTCAAACCACCAACGGCTCATCTTTGCTGATACATTTTGTCTTCTGCTTTCCCTCAGTGACCAGAGGAGAGCAGAGAGACGTGGGCAGGGCAGGAGGTGAATTGTCTGCTGCCAAAATAAATCCCCAGTGGGATTTTCAGGTTTGTTCCACAAGGCAGTGATGACAACCACGCCAGACACAAAGGCTCCGAGGAAATCTGCAGATGGCACTTCCAGACAAGGTAGACAGACAGAGAAGTCCTGGACTGCCAAGCCACACGGACAGGACTTGTTATTATTTTATTTATCAGTGCAACATCCTGGAGAAAGAATCATTCACTTCTCATTAAAGCCATCCTGCGCTTCCTGAGAATTGGATTCAGATCCGCGTGCCATCTGCTCTCGTTAATTTGTGCTGATGGAAAGCTGACAGCACACACAGAATTCCTGCGCTCCCAGAAACCAGCACAAGGTGCTGCAGAGCTCTGCTGATGCCCTGGGAGCACGGCTGCCAAGCGAGCTGGCACCTGGGCCAAGGCTCCAGAGGGTAGAGGAAGCATCAGCTTCCAAGGAGGAGAGGAAATGTGGCACCCAAAGTCTTGCTTGTTCCTCTTCACACGATCCCAGAATGGTTTGGGTTGGAAGAGACCTTAAACCTCATCCTGCCATGGGCAGGGACACCTCCCACTATCCCAGGTTAGGCTCAGGGCCACAGGAAGACTTTCTGGGGTTTCCAGGGATGTCTCTGCTGCAGATGAGAGCAGGAAGGATCGTTAGGGATCATTAACAAACAGCACCTCTCAGACCTGTGGGGTTGGAGGTCAGAATGATCTTTGTCTGTGGGAGATCCCTCAAAGAGTGTCTTGAGTGATGTGGAACTGGGGGAAGGTGGGAAGAGGACAAGTGGCTCCATGAAAAGCAGGAGAGAGGGAAAAATGGCCAGGAGGTTTTTCTTTCTTCCAGCTGTGGCAGCCCCTGCTCTGCTCCAAAGCCACCAGAGCTGATGGGTGCAGCCATGGGAATTTGTGGTTGGATTTGGATCAGCTCCAACTCATGAATCCTGGAATGGTTTGGGTTGGGAGGGACCTTAAACCTCATCGCATTCCACACCTTCCACAGGTTGCTCCAAGCCTCATCCAGCCCGGCCTTGGACACTTCCAGGGATCCAGGGGCAGCTCCTGTCTCAAACTCCTCAGTAGTCCCAGGGTAAGGAACACCCCTGGAGCTCCCTCAGCTCTCTGGCAGCTCTGCCACATCCCTGAAGCAAACGCCCATGGAAGGGCTCCCTGCTCTCCTCCCATCCCACTTTTCACCTCCCACAGGGGAGGCAGTTTTACTGTGCTCTTGATCATCTTCTTAGCAGAAACTCGCTGGCTCAAAAGCCAGCCTTCCTGCTTCCCAAAGATCTACGGTCTGCTTCTTCCTCTAGATCTGGCCTGAGACAGAGAGGTTTATCACAGAAGGGACTGACAGAAGCCATTAAAAGGTGTCTGGTGGCCTCTGACAGCCTGGCAGCCCCTGGTACTGGGGAGTTTGCAAACTGAGAAGTTAATAATCAACAAAGCTGCTGGTGGGTCACAGAGAGGATCAGCAGCATCCACAGTTGGTGTTCTCAGTTCCAGGGCTCCTTACCAGGTGAAGGGGAGCAAAAAAAGTCAGTTATTGAGGAGAGATGAGCAGATGGACCTGACTGTGCAAAAGGAATAAAATTGTGGTGAGAATCCCAGAATGGTTTCGGTTGGAAGGGACCCTAAAGCTCATCTTGTTCCAATCCCCTGCCATGGGTAGGGACACCTTCCACTGCCCCAGGGTGCTCCAAACCCTGTCCAGGGGCACTGCCAGCGATCCAGGGGCAGCCACAGCTGCTCTGGGCACCCTGTGCCAGGGCCTCCCCACCCTCCCAGCCAAGAATTCCTTTCTAATTTCTAATTTCTAATCTAAATCTGCCTTCCTTCACCTTAAAGCCATTCCCCTTGTCCTGTCACTGTATAGCCTTGCAAAAAGTCCCTCTCCAGCTCTTTCACAGGCACATTTTGGACACTAAAAAGGTGCTACAAGATCTCCTTACAGTGGATTTATTCAGCACATTGGCATTTCAGGGAGAGACAAGTTTACAGCCCTGGTTGCTCAACGTGGCCGGTGATGTCACACGGGGCCACCAGGGCCCTGGAAGGCATCACAGACATCTGGATTCCAGGTTGCATCATCACTGAATGAATCAGGCAGATAACGAGGCTGCTGCCACTGGAAACCTTCTGTTTACACACAGCTATCCCGGTATCCAAGCAAACAGCAGCGACAGGAAAGGAAATTCAGGAAAAAAAACCCCTAATAACTTCTGGGTGCTATTTCTGGTTCTGCCACCAGCTCGCTCCGTGACCTTGAGCAGGATGCTTCCCTTTCCCCGTGCTTCAATTTTCCCACTCCTAAAAAAGCCACAAATGCTCCCCTAGGCAAGGTATTTTTCAAGCACTGGTCTCTGAGGGCTGTCAGAGCCTGAATGCCTTTCAGAAAGACAAGGAGTACGAGAACAAGCCTTGAGGGCTGATAAAAACTCCGCTTGTCACCGCTTCATTCATGAGGCACCGTCGCCTCCATGTAAATGGCCTTGCCTTTGTTAATCTCTCCTGCCTAAAGCAGCTCCAAAATGCTGGGAAAACAGAGATAAGAGGAGCATTTCAAAATATTCTCCACGTTCAAATTTGCAGGGGGAGCAGGGGGAAAGGAGAAGGCAGCGGGGGGAGATCGCAGGGTGACTCCTTCAAGTGATGGAGCAGCATCCCCTGCACCCCAAAAGGCTTTGGGGAAGGAGGGGGCTGATGCCAGAGCTGGCCCTGGGTGCTCTCTCTGTGCTGCAGCCCACGGGCTCTGCCATCCAGGAGATGGATTTTTCCACAGAATGCTGCTGAACCCTCAGACACAAACGTTTTGGAGCTGAACGTGGAGCCCTCAAATGTGGAAGGAGTTCTGGTGATCAGAGCCAGAGCTCAGGGAAACGTTTGGTTTATCTGTCTTTGGTGATCTGGTCCTCGCTCTGCAGCACATCTGGCAGCAGCAGCAGCATCCATCCCAGGCAGCTCCAAACTCCAAATTAAAGGGGATTTAAGTCCCTGCCTTCCTCAGGCCCAGGGTCGCTTCTGCTGTCACTGTGGCCACACTTTGTTTTGGTTTAATTCTAGAAGAAAAAATCACCACTGGACATGGATGTAAGTCCCTCTCCACCTTATTTTTGTTTTTTAGGAGCAGGTCACATAAATCAGAGGCGGGACTGGCATGGCCTTGGTTCTCATGGGGTATTTAGGCCTTGTGTTTACATATCTTTATTTCTTGAAGGTGAAAACATAAAATCTACGAGCAGCCCCGCAGCAGCAGCCAACCCAGATAATGATGGAATATGGAAAGGTTTGGATGGGAAAGGCCCTTAAATCCCATCCCACTCCACCCCTGCATGGGCAGGGACACCTTCCACTGTCCCAGGCTGCTCCAAGCCCCATCCAGCCTGGCCTTGGGCACTGCCAGGGATCCAGGGGCAGCCACAGCTGCTCTGGGCACCCTGTGCCAGGGCCTCCCCACCCTCCCAGGGAGGAATTTCCTCTCTACAGAATCATGCATTTCTATTAGTGCTGCTTTCAAAACATTCAAATTGTTGCTGTTCCAGTGAATCACTCACTCATTTGAAGACAAAACAGATCATGAACTATTTTATTTAATTTGCTTTTCAAAGCTGACTTAGTTGGTCATCCTTTGATCTTATTTAAACTTTTCTAATTCCTTTATTACATCCTTTTATTTCTGGCAGGACTTTCGAAATAGAACGTAATACTGGGATATAAATGAGGAAAAGGAAAATATCCTCAGTGAGTTTTTTGTTAGTCTTAAGAACAATCAATTATTCGACTTCTGGGACAAAGTTTTTTACAGCTACTTCTATTTAAGCTTCCCAGTAAACCTCGGTGGGTGTTATTACCTCCATGGGTAAGAAATCCAGTGCCCCTGTCCTTGCCATTCCTAAATGGGCTTAACAACTTCATCTCAAAGGGGATTTTAAATGTGGGGCATAAAAATCCAACAGAAAAACAACTGCCTTGAAGTACAGGAAACATTAAATCAGATTTTTGATGCCTGAAGGATGTATTTATAGAACCATTTCAGTTGGAAAAGACTTTTAAGATCATTGAGTCCAACCACCACCACTGCCAAGTCCACCACTAAACTTCATGGCTTTTATTTCAAATTAAGACTTCAAGGTGGGGAAAGTTTATTTTTTCCTGGTGAAGCTGCTCTAATGATGCTGGGCTTTTTATTTCTGGTGTTCTTCACATGCCAACAGCCTCGGCTCTCCAGGTAAACCCAGGCATCCTGAATTTGTAATCATCACCTGCACAGGCTGTCAGACACTTCCCGTCGTGAGAATTGAAAATAAACCTGCAGCTAAAATCTCTGCAGACATGGGAGAGAGACAAGCTCGGTGACAGCAAGATTCGTATTTATTGGACTTGATTTTAGAGGTCTTTTCCAACTTTAAAAATTCCATGGTAGAGCTAAAAGAGTTGCAGGAAACCTGGGGCTGGATGGGATTGCCAACGGCGTTTTATCCAGGAGAATTCACCTTAAATTAATCCAGCAGATAACCTTTGTTCATCATTAATATTATCAGGAATTAATGAGATTTAGTGCAGCCAACAGCCTCACTGGCACAGTTTGTGCTCCACGTTTTCCTTCTGTCGAACGGATCTCAGGCTGACCAGGGGGTGAATTACCCAGGGAATCTCATCCAATCCCATTTCCATATGCAAGCCCATGATGCAGCTATGAATTTTTAATAGAAATCTCCGGATATCTGTTATTTTACTGAAAATAAGGGGAAGGCTGCAGTCTCACTAAAAAAAAAAATAGAATTATTTCTCATTCGCAACAGTGACCTGCAGGGATCAAAACTGAAATCCAGGTTTTTCCTTGGTTTTTGGTTGATTTTGTGCAATTTTTGCCTGCTTTCAAGGGAAGGCTTACATTTAAAAATAGTTGTTTGGTTTATTGGAACTTTTATTCAGGTTTAGTTGGCTTGGAGCTTGGATAAATGGGAAAACCAGAAGAGCAATAGCGGAATGCAGGAGAAATAAAAGTGCTATTTTACCATCATCTTCTAGATGGGCTCTAAACGGTATTTTCTCTCCTGGCTGCAGAAAAAGGAACCAGGGAATTTACATTTAATGGTTTCACTACTGAGAATTCTCAACACTCTCAAAACAGACTGAAAATAATAAAAGCAATGCAAGGAATGGCTGATTTTGATTATTTTCTAGCAGCTGCAAGTATCCATCTACTTCATCCACCACACTCTAGGCCACAGTAATTTTACTAAAGAAAACTTTCTTAAATATTTTCCATTTCATTCAACATTTCTGGCTCAATCTCGATGTAATAACTTGCCCTGAAAAGGCATTGGTTGTGTTTGAAGCAGGGCACAGAAAGGAAGTGTTTCATTCTTTGGAAGGAGGAACTGGTTTATTTGATGTGAATGAAAATGGATCGAGTGACTTCTCCCTCCTGTAAGGCAAATATTTGTGTTAAACCCAGCCTGGCTCCTGCCTCACACACATCCTTCATCCCTGCTGCTCGTGTCTCCAAAGCATGAGACCTCCAAGGAATAACAGGCGTTCCCCTGAAATTCCAATCAGGAAAATACCAATTTAACGTTTTCCATCGCCCAAAAAAGCTCCCAAGGTGGAGGAGTTCAGGAGCAGGACACGGCTCCCATCTGAGACCTTGGGGTGTCCCCATCTGTGCATCCTCTTTGGAAAAACAGGATTCCAGCTCCCTCAGTTGGGAAATCAAAAGAAACTCTTTGCTTTTGATGGCTGAGCCAAGGAGAGCCTGCTCTGCCCAGCATTCCCATTTAGGAGTGATCTTTTCCTCAGACCACACAGGGATGCTGAGAGAACCAAGCTCCCACCTCGGCTGTGAGCAGTGGGTGCAGCTCAAAGCCTTTGGGAGTCTGGGTGTTCAGCAGCTGAACTCAATCCCTGTCCGTGGTGTTGTACAGCTGCCAATTGTGATGTTCCCTCAGCTCTGGGGAGAGCCTGGGGACAGCAGTTCCTGGGATTTGAACTGCTCTGAAAGCCCTGGAAGATGAGCTGCTGCTCTGGCTCTTGGAGGGAGCCAGGAAATCTCACAGAATCATGGAAGGGTTTGGGTGGGAAGGGACTTTAAAGCTCATCCCAATCCCACCCCTGCCATGGGCAGGGACACCTTCCACTGTCCCAGGCTGCTCCAAGCCCCGTCCAGCCTGGCCTTGGGCACTGCCAGGGATCCAGGGGCAGCCACAGCTGCTCTGGGCACCCTGTGCCAGGGCCTGCCCACCCTCCCAGGGAACAATTCCTTCCCAATATCCCATCCAGCCCTGCCCTCTGGCAGTGGGAAGCCATTCCCTTTGTGCTGTCACTCTCCAGTTTCCTTGCCCCTCTCCAGTTTCCTTGCCAGCCCCTCCAGACCCTGGAAGGATACAGAAGCAGGTTAAGACCAGACAGAGCCTTGGCTCATCAAAACCTTGACCTCTGCACCAGAACCTCCCATCCCACGTGGAGGTGACACCAAGCCACCCCACAGAGCCTGGGACAGGGCAGGACAGTGCCTGGCATCCCCACAGCAGCACCAACCCCCAGCTACTGTCCCATCCCAAGGATGGAGCCCCAGCCACCTCTCACAGCCAGCCCCTCCTCGCCCAGCAGGGCACAGGGAGAGGTTTGGGCCACCTCTGACAGAGGGGACATGGCCTTGTGCCCTCACAGCCAGACTCCAGGCACCTGAAGCAGCTGACCCACAGTGTCCTGAACCATGTGGGATACCCTTCACCCTTTCCACGAGTGCTGTAAGTGGAGGGGATGGAAGTGGGAAGCAAACACGCCAAGGAACTTGCAAAGAAGCATTCTGCAGAGACTCCTCATTACACTGCTTCAAAATGTTATAAACAAGAGAAGGCACCAGACCCTGCCACTGATTAGGTTAAATTAATTTAAAACAGAAGCGAACACTGCTTGTCTACGAGCTCCAGTTACCTGGAAACACAGATAAACCCAAAACACACTTTTCAAGGGCAGCAGGCACTAGAGCTGGGCTTGGGGGTTTTTTTTTCAGCAACCTGGTCCTCATGGAAAAATACAAATTTGGAAATGGCTTTTATTAGCAAGTTAATAATATACTGAAATACAAATATACACTCAGTCTTTAATTAGATTTCACAGAATTTAGGCAAGTAATATCTATATACACACATAACTGTTGTGTAACGGCCTCTCACTCATCTCTGCTGTTCCTTTAAAAGTAACTTTGAGGACAGAAAAGAGCCAGGAATGGATCTGTGCTGGCCCTGTAATTTGGAGTTTCCTTAAGAGCCAGATGAGATTGAAGACCAGAAGCCACAATAGTTTTGGGGTTGCTGGCAAAATCCAAATCCCACGTGCAGGAATCTCAGATGTGAACAGGGGCAAAGTATTGTTGGGAATATCCTTCCCATACAAAAACCTGTCCTGTTTTCTTTTGGGTTAATAACCTGAACATTCCCCAAGCATCAAAAGCCAGGATTGGATTCCTTCAGGTCTGAAAGTGTCCCTGTTCCTGCCCTGCTGCTCTTCACCCTCAGGACCCAACAGAGAATCATGGAATACAGAATATCCTGAGCTGGATCCCACAGGGATCATCAGTCCAGCCCCTGGCCCTGCCCAGACACCCCAACAACCCCACCCTGGGCATCCCTGAGAGCGGTGTCCAAACGCTCCTGGAGCTCTGGCAGCCTTGGGGCCGGGACCATTCCCTGGGGAGCCTGGGCAGTGCCCCAGCAGCCTCAGGGGGAAGAACCTTTCCCTGAGATCCATCCCAAGCCCTGACACAGCTCCAGCCGTTCCCTGGGGTTCTCACAGACTCACCTGCACCACTCCCAGCTGTTTGCTGCTAAGAAAAGTCCAAGAGATTCCAGATTTTCACAACCCTATCAACAAGTGGAACTCCCTATTTCTTTCCTATGAACTACCTAAACCTTGACTTCACAAAAATTTTGCTACAATGATGGCAAATGTTAGCCAAAAAACAACGTCTGGATATCTGCTGAGCAGTGAGGAAGCTGGCACACCTGGAAGGAGGAATTAAAAGTCACACTTCAGTGCTCTCCATGTCCAGGCTGTAAGACACACTGGTGCTGCCTGGGGAAAACAAGCACAAATTCTGGGCTGGAATTTATTGTTTCCCCATATTTTTAATATGTGTACTGTAAGGGTTTCGCAGGGCTGTGATTCAACAGAGGAAATAGAATCCCAGAGTGGTTTGGATTGGAAGGATCTTAAATCCCATCCAGTGCCACCCCTGCCATGGGCAGGGACACCTTCCACTGTCCCAGGCTGCTCCAAGCCCCAATGTCCAGCCTGGCCTTGGGCACTGCCAGGGATCCAGGGGCAGCCACAGCTGCTCTGGGCATTCCAGTCCAGGGCCTCCCCACCCTCCCAGGGAACAATTCCTTCCCAATATCCCATCCAGCCCTGCCCTCTGGCAGTGGGAAGCCATTCCCTGTGTCCTGTCCCTCCAGATCCTTGTGACAAAACAGTCTCTAGGAAAAATCTGGCACAAAAGCATTTCAAAGGTTCCTTTCCAGGACACATCTAAAAGTTTCCATCATCAGCCAAACCAGAGCCTCTGGTTCCTCGTCCCCTGCAGTCCGTGGCTCGGCTGGTGCGCGCTCCCAGGACAATCCCAGGTACCTGGGCACAGCTAATCCTCCTCTGGCTGAATTGGGCTCATTCTGGAACAAGGAACTGCAAACCTTGGTGCTGCTTTTTATAGCTTGTCCTATGTCAGAGAGCTATGGAATATGTCACTTATTTGAAATTAATTCCCAGAGATCAGCTTCATTCGCACCTGGGGTTCACCAGCTCTCATTTGTAACTTGCTTACACGAGATAACCCGTAAGACCAAGCAGCCTTTTGAGGATTTCAGTGTGAGGCAGGAGAATTGCTGCAGAATTCCATGGAGATTTGCTGCAGTACTCCATAGGGAATTGTTGCGGTATTCCATGGAGATCGGCTGCAGAATTCCATGGAGAATTGCTGCAGCATTCCATAGGGAATTGGGTGCAGAATTCCATTGAGTTGGCTGCAGAATTCCATGGAGATGGGCTGCAGAATTCCATGGAGTTTGCTGCACTATTCAATGGGGATTGGCTGCAGAATTCCATGGAGTTT
>VZRS01006752.1:237156-253362 GCA_013398055.1 Ifrita kowaldi | reverse complement strand
CCACCCCCTTTCCACCCCATCATTTCTTTTTAAACCTGCAATACTTCTCTGTAGATTCATCTCTCAGGCTCATTTTTCCCGAAAGAAAGATGAAAGATGTGTAATTAGAGAAAGAGGAAAGGGTGTGAAAAAGATGAAAGGGAAAAAAACGGGAAAAAAAAAAGGAAAAGGGAGGAAATGTGCTACTGTATCTCTGCTTCCCTGTGCTTCCCTGTGCCCCGGAGTGTGCTTCTGTGCGAGATTTGGCCTTGTTTTCATTCCATGTGTTCAAAGGAAAGTTTGGGACTGAACCGTGTTTCTGTACTTCTGTCGTTTCTTTCTTTCTTTTTTTTCCTTCTTTCTTTGGTNTGTTTTTTCTTTCTTGTTGTTGTTTTTTTTTTTTTTTTTTTTTTTTTTTTTGTTAGCACACTGCTCATTTTATTTCTTCATCAAACTCCACCCTCTCCTTAAAATCTTCATACAAATCTCGATTTATAACCTCTTTACCGCTTCTTCTCATTTTAGCAGCATCCGCAGCCTGCATCTGGCAGCGGGATCCCCAACATTTCCAACTGCTCTGCTATTTTTTTTTCTCCTCCTTTCCAAAAGTTGCTGTGGTTTTCCTTGCGTTCATACTCATTCTCGTGTAGGGAGATTTCCTGCCCTCCTTTCTCCTCGAAACATGTTTTCTCGGTGTAAAGTTTACTCTGTGACTGTCGTTAAAGATGTTCTAAAGATGTCACATCAGCGAAATAGTTGATTTTGCGGATCAGGGGTTTTAAAACTTTATTTTATATGTCACAAGAAAAGGAATTAAGCTGCTCCACACCTGAAAGAGCTCACAAACATGACGGCTTCATTGGTAGCTGCAGGGGCTGTTGGTAGACACCTGGGAGAATGGAAGGAAGCAAAAAAAAAATTTTAAAAAGGAAGGAGGAGAAAAAAAAACAAAACGTGAGAATTGTGCTAGCAGTTAAATGAAAAATATCTACCAGGTTTACAAGTAGATTGAAGAGGGAGAGGTAGGCTGAAGGGCAGCAGGACAGAGGTCTGGCCCGGATGGCGAGGAGGGCTTGTTGGGGAAGAAAAGAGAAAGTTGAGAAAAATGTGGCACGCCGGAAACATGAGTGATTGCGTGTGCGGGTGTGTGCCAGCAAGCGTGTGCGGTTGTGCGGGTGTGTGTCTGTGTGTGCAGGGTACAAGCCTGAGTAGCCGTATCTTCCCCTGAAGTTACATTTGTTTACATGGCAAGCGGCTGCAAACGCTGGCACTGATGGAGTAAAACAAACGCACACACTGAAAAAAAAAAAAAAAAAAAAAAAAAAAAACCAACTTTGGTCAGCTTTCGGGACTCGAGGCATGCTTACGCTCTGTGTGGAGATGGTTAATGAATCCAGTGTTTTTGCAGTTGCAAGCTTGTGCATTCACTGTGCAACGCTGACTGCAGGCTTTTGCAGTGGCAACAGCTCACCAAAGATATTAATTACACCGTCCCCTTTTTTTTCCACGAATGTTTGGCTATTGTAAGTTCAGACATTTTTGTTTTATTTCCCCCTTCCCCTTGATAATATTTAACCTTTCTCTTCCTTTTAGCAGGGAAAACTTTGCTGGGCGGGGGAGGGGGGGACTCTATGGAAAGCTGGTTCTGTGTAATAAAGTTAGCAGTGGGGAGCTGGAGGGCTGCGACCTGTTCCAGCTTGAAGGGTAACGACAAGGTATTTTTGAAGATGTGGACGCATTTGGTTTTATGAATTATTTTATTTAATATTTTATTTTTAAAAGCAACACGTCAGTTTACTTGTAAATCTCAGTGCTATCAGGGCAATAGGCTGGGATTCACAACAGAGCTTGCCTATATTTTTTACAGTNCCCTACCCCACCTCCCGCTACGGCAGCCAGTGCATGCAGCCCAACAACATCATGGGCATCGAGAACATCTGTGAGCTGGCCGCCCGTCTGCTCTTCAGCGCCGTCGAGTGGGCCCGCAATATTCCCTTCTTCCCCGACCTGCAGATCACCGACCAGGTGGCCTTGCTGCGGCTCACCTGGAGCGAGCTCTTCGTCCTCAATGCTGCCCAGTGCTCTATGCCCCTCCATGTGGCCCCGCTCCTGGCCGCCGCCGGCCTCCACGCCTCCCCCATGTCGGCCGACCGCGTTGTAGCCTTCATGGACCACATCCGCATCTTCCAGGAACAGGTGGAGAAGCTGAAGGCACTGCACGTCGATTCGGCTGAGTACAGCTGCCTGAAAGCCATCGTCCTCTTCACCTCAGGTGAGGGGACGGGCTGGGGATGTGAGACGTCTGGAAAAAAAAAAAAAAAAAACAAAAAACCCCAAACCACCAGCGGGAAAATTAGGAAAAATTTTTCAGTAGAATTATTTTTAAAGGAAAGGGACTGGAGGCCGACAAAGCATAGTGCCTGATGGTGGTACACTCTGGCCCAGGGATCAACCTCTCCCTCATCGCCACTGATACTGGCTCTTTAACACACAGCCCCTTCAAAAAAATAATACTAAAACCCAAAATCAAATTAAGTGTAGGCGGTGGAAACATGCATGTTAACAATTTTTCCCTGTGATAGATGGTTTGAATTAACTAGCAGGAAAGTTGCATTAGCATTGCCTTTGAAGTGCTCTGGTCATAGCCTATAAGAATATAATACATATACTATTATCGTAACCTGCAAGGGAGAATTTATAAACATCAAGGGGATCTATGTGAAGGAAATATAGGAAATGGAAACAAGGCAAGATAAGAGTCTGGGCAGTGTAGTTTTTAATTTATTATTCTAATTATCATCACGATGTGGCTAATTGCCACCTTTCCTGCTTGTTTTTCTTTTTTCTTTTTTCATTTTTATACCCCTTTTCCCCCTTCACTAGCTCCTCTCTTGCACGAGTTTCTCCCCTCTTTTCCCAATTAGCGATAACTAAACAGTTCTGACAAATGTGACTTAAAACCAGGCCAAGGCAAAATTAAAAGCATTCCTGAACAAAGATGGCAAATCGTTCAAAGGCCTTGTTTAACGTTGAGCAGTTTATAATCCATCAATATTTGTTGCCTTTCAAGCACTAAAGATAGTATTTACATTGTATTAAAATGACTCCTAAATTTGCACTATATTGTAATGTAGCAAATGTAGTATTAATATCGATTTGAACATCAGATAATTTATTTAGACAGGAGTATCTAATTTGTATGCAGGGTGGTCGGAGACATGTACTATGACTGCCCCCTTTTACTTTCAGTGCAAATGCAGTCTCACAGCATTGGAGGGAATATTTCTTTGCAAAGGATAATGTGCAAATCTTAAAACAAATGGAAGATTTACTGAATAGCCAACTCGACATTTTAATGTATTTTATCATAATAAGTCTTCTTGATGGAAACATGTTTTTCAAGAGTGACAAAGAGACCTGCCTGCATTTATCAGGGTGATTTAACTCCACAGCCTGCCTTCAGACTCCCAGACTTTCCCATTCATTTCAGGGAGCTCATCAATACACAGGGACAGTCGAGGAGAACCTATTTTTTTCCCCCAGACCCAATTTGGAGAGATTCTTCCCAAGCAGAGCTGGGAAAATGTTAGGCCTGTGCCTCAGTCCTTCCGCATGCCAAAGGCCCTGTGAAGGAGGTTTCCCCTGATGGGGACATGGTTGAGGCAAAATTTTTTTTTCTTCTTTCTCTTCTCTCCCTGTTTCCCCCAGTCTTCCCCTTTACTTCCGAAACAATTGACCTTGGCTAGAAAAAGGGTAAGTGTCTTTAGAGGAGCCCTTCATTTACATATAATAAAAACAAAAGTAATAACATTTGTGAGGGGAGAAGCTCCTTCCCACAGTGCAGTGGAGAGTGAAGGAGGGGAAAAATAATATTATTTCAGAGCAGGATCACACAGGACATCTCAGAAAATGGAAATACTGCTGTCAGGAGTAATCTACTACTCCTTATCCCCATCCACACATTTCCACTTTACACTGAACTTGTTTTTATTGCATATTCAGTGGGGAATTCACGGGAAGCCTTCTCAAAGTCATCCAACTTTTAAACAAACTTTAAATGATGGAAAAGACATTTTTAGGCGTATTGTCCAAAGTCCTTCACTGAGGACTAAGTATTTAAAACTAGCATGGATTTCTCCTGTTGTGGTTTTTACATTCGGGCTCCAGAGAGCGTGTATTCAATCTGTAAAATTCTGGACATCATCCAAAAGCTGGTTAGTAACCCAAAACCAGCTCCTTTCTTGCCTCTTTTCCCCTTCTCTCCCATAGCCTCCTCCTCACCTTCATCTCCTTTGCCCCCTGCCAAACTTCAGCATTATTAATTCCTACGTCTACCTTTTCACTGTCATAAATAAATGTTTCCGGGAAGAGACAGAGACAGATAACATAAATCAAATAAATCTATTGGCAGTGCAATAAGAACTTTTGATTTCTAGTTAGATGCCAGCTGATTACATCTATATTTTGTGAACACTAAACTCTTCTGAACATGTAACATGAAATACATTGCCGCCACTACAAAGGGGAAGGCTGGAGCGTGTTGAACAGTAATGGTTATTTATTTACATAATTTCTTTTCCGTACACTGCAAGAAGAAATATAGAGCTTTCCCTTATTGACACAGTGCCATATAAAAAAGCAAGGCACACACAGGATTTTCACATTAGCCCACTTTCTGAGATGGAATAATAATTCACCTTCAGTAAACATGGATTGCATTATTTCTCCCATGGATTACACCTCTCTGGGCTGCATAATCTAATCGAGCTGTGGATCCCTTAATTATTACTATTTTTAATCTCATTCTGAAGGGAGAATTAAGCCTTCCCACCCCCACCCAAGGCTGAGGAATAAAACCCAAGTAGAGGCATATGCCAGACCATGTGAAATAATTGAAGCCAAATACATACTATCGGCACAAGAAATTCTGAGTTTTTGGAGGTCTAAGAGAAACCCGTGGCAAATTTTTCGAACACACACACACCCACACCAGGCTGACGCCCTTCTAGAGAGCAAGTTCCCCATCCGCATTGTCCAGTGACCTGTACTTATAGGTGCACTTATCGTAAATGTCTGATTAATATTTTACTAACCTTAAGGGTATGACATATGGGGCATAAAGAAAAAAGCCCTGCCAGGGTGTCAGTAAGACCCTTTCATATTGCATTGTTTGGAAGTTGAATAGGATCCTAATGCATAATGGGCAGATAATGCATGTAAAATAGCAAGATATATGTAAATATGGAATGTGATTTGTGGCAATCAACATATGAACAGGTCTGTGGTTTTGATATGTATTGCAAACAAGAACAGGCCCCAGCTTTTGATAGATATATATGTTGCAACCTGGTGCTTTAGATGTTGCAAAATATCATTGCATTAAAGGTACAGTATGGATTAGCAGAGCAGCCTGGCTCAGATAATTGTGTGTCTGAGGGATGCCAAGTCCGCAGCTCAGGTCAAAGGTTCTCCTTCTCAGAAGTTCCTAAATTATGGCTTGTTTTATTTGTATTTTTGCTCGAGGCCATAATATTGCAGATGAAGGTGCTCAGAAATCTTTGTAAAGTCAGTTATTTATAAGGGAAGACTTAAGCTTCAAAAATGCCGATGCAACAGATTTTATTTTATTTTATTTTCAGCTTTGAATAATTTGTTAATTTGTTGTGTCTTTCTAGCATCACAACTCTACATTCACATTTTTGTAATGTCTTTTGGGCGGCCATTAACTAATTCATATATAGATCTATATATTAGCAAAGTCTGGCTTTGATCTGTTAAATTGCACTGCTATCTGACCGCCTTGCTCTGATCTTGATGGCTGGGGTTTTTTTTGTTTTGTTGGTTGTTTTTTGGTTGGGTTTTTTGGTTGTTGTTTTGATTTGGTGTTTTTAATATCTATTATTAATCTTCAAAACAATGTGGATGGTTTCAACCATCTGGGCATACCGACCACTTTTCCATGACTGTAGTTTCCTGAGCAAGTCCCTCTACAAGCAGCTGGTGCACAAGTGTCCTCTGGTTTGGGTTATGTGTTCTCAGAGATAGGATATGTGCTTATATGTGTCTGTGTGTGTGCAAATGCACAGATGCATCTATACCTCTCTGCTTGTATCTATATACACAGAATAACGTGTATAGATACAAATAAATGGATGGAAAGGGTTTCTGCTCTCGGATTAGTACACCTTTGCCCATGTCAGGTAGTCTGCAAGGTGCAAGGCGTATGTGACAGTTTGGGTGCCAGAAGGACCTATAGGGAAGGAGTCTCTCTGGCTTCATTTAGGCAAGGCTTAGCCGCTGCAGCTCTTCCCAGCTTTGTGTCTGAAAGCTACAGACGCCTGCTGAGCGCGAGCTAGGACTAACCTAGCCGTTCTCCACCGGATTTATCATACAGCCTGCAAAGACGTGGCAAATTTGTGATCGCTGACAGCCAGGCAGGGGCATAGGAGACTCCCTTGCCCCACGGCATCCCCCAGCCGGCTCCCTGCCAGTCGCTGCAGGTCCCAGTTGCTGCCTCTGTGTGATGTGCAGCCATGTCAACAAACTCCTTGTGTCTCACTCTGCTTGTGCGAGGCTCTGCTCATCATCATATTATTGTCGTTATTAATTATTATTATTATTATTATTTTCCCCAATACCTTATTTTTCCTCCTCTCGGCGTTATTTAAGGGAGCTGGTCCAGGTTTCCAGCGTCCCGGTGATGGGCTCCCTGGAGCAGAAACCACGCTCGACAGCGCGGAGTGTCGGTGGGGGGGATGCGGAAAGGAAGTGTGGGGGGTGATGTGTTTGTGTATGTGATTGGGACGAGCGGGGTGTTGGCACCCTGTCGCATCCTTGGTGAAAATACCCACGGTGGTGACGAGGCACACCGAGGTCGCGTTATTTATTTGGCAGTGGTACGCGGGATGGGGTGGGATGGGATGGGATGGGGGGTGCGCCTCTGGGCTGCCCCCCATCCTCGCGGCGTTTCCCCGTGTGGTTCCCAGCCACTAACCATCTCCCCCCCGCTTCCTCCTCCTCCTCCTCCTCCACCTCCTCCCTCCACTCTCCCCCCGCCTGCCGCCGTTCTGCGGCTTCCTCCGCGGGTGCGGTGCGGTGGGCAGACGCCTGCGGCCTGTCGGATGCTGCGCACATCGAGAGCCTCCAGGAGAAGTCGCAGTGCGCGCTAGAGGAGTACGTGCGGAGCCAGTACCCCAACCAGCCCAGCCGCTTCGGGAAGCTGCTGCTGCGGCTGCCTTCCCTGCGCACCGTCTCCTCCTCCGTCATCGAGCAGCTCTTCTTCGTCCGCTTGGTAGGTAAAACCCCCATCGAAACCCTCATCAGGGATATGCTACTGTCGGGGAGCAGCTTCAACTGGCCTTACATGTCCATCCAGTGCTCCTAGAGCCCATCCCGCACCCCCGGCAGAGAGGCGGCGGAGCGGCGGAGACGGGAACGCTCGCACAGAGGGGCAGTCGGGGTGCGGGGGGGTCCCGGGAGGTGGACACTGAACAAAAGAAAGGGCGAGTGGGAGCAGAGATGTGGCCGTGGAGGGGAGAAGGACGGACCTGTCGTCCGTGGAGGTTGTGGTGTTTCGCCTTTTTTTTTTTTTCTTGGCCTATTTTTTTTTCTTTCGGAGAGGAGGAAAAAAGAAATAAATAATATTAATAAAAGAGACAAAAAAAAAATGAGTATTGAGGGGATATTAATCACACCTGAAGGGGATACTGGATCTTCCAGGATTTATTGTGGACTGTTGTTGATATATGCTGTACAGTAAACCAACAAAACAAAAAAGCATTGAAACTGAACTGAACATTGTGTAGAATGAAAAAAAAAAAAAAAAAAAAAAAAAAAAACCCAAACCCAAGCAAACAACAACAACAAAATTTCCATGCGCAAACACTTACCATGAACATTGTTACTCATTTTGTAATATATTAGTCTTTATTTTCATTTTTGGTAAAAGTTAAAACATCATATGCGCATAAAGGAAAAAAAGGAGAATTAGGGGAAAATAACATTTTCCAAATAATTATAAAAGAATTGTCCTGTGTCTATGTATCTATATCTGTTTTGTATTTTTTTCTGGTTCCAAACCAGGTTTCCTGTGATTCTATACTAATAATTTTTGATATAACCCTTTGCTTCTTATAATGAGTGCGATATATGTTGTCAAAGCTGTTCTTCAAGAATTAAAATTGAAGTGAGAATTTAAAAAAAATAAAAGAATTTAGCAAAAAAAACCCCAACTTATCACCCCACAACCCATGAGTCTTGTTGCTTGAAACATGCCAACAATTCACAAAAAAAAAAAAGAAAAAAGAAAAAAAATTATAAAACATAAACAATAACAGCGAACATCTCCCTACATTTTTAACTCCTTTACTGGTGCTAAAAAGGAGAACTTAAAAAATACTTGTGAGGGGAAAATACAAGTTGTGTAAACCACAGGATGCTCCAGAATGGACTTGACTGTGTAAGCTTAGGGCTGAGCTGTCAAGGCCTAGAAAGAGGGAGCAGGAGTTGCAGTGTGATGCCTCAGGTGACCTCACCTCACTGGGACTGCACCACAGAATTTCCACCAAGGCTGATGGGCTTATCAGGCTGGCCCACCCCTTTCTGAAACACCTTTTCCCATCACCTGTTTTTTCTGCTGAGTTCACACTTTGCTTTTTGCTCTCAGATACCGTGGGCATGGATTGAAGTCACTATATGCCACCATCTCTGCCCGTGCAGCAGGAGGCATACTCTAGCCATGGGTTCTGTTTATTCCCAGGCATGGAGGGTTTTGGCTTCTGAGGGCTTGGGGTGGGGTTGAGGGTTTTTTGGTTTTATCTTCTCTTACACACCAAGGGCTTGCAGACCCCAATATGTGCTCCAGTGTGCATGCCTTGTGCTTACTGTCAGCTAGAACAGACCTCTTGCTTTTTTTCCCAACTCTAGTTGCTGTGTGTGGAGGGTATTCCCACTCCATTAATATAGAAATCCTACTGGATGCTTGCTCATTGGGTGGTGAGCTAGCACATTTCATGTACACTTATGTGCCATGGCCTTGCAAAAAACACAGGCTGTGACACCCCACACCATGGCCCACCCACTTCCAGGGCCTGAGCTCTGTGTCAAAAGCCCGTCTTCATTTCAGCTTCTATTTTTTTTCCCAGAAAATTAAAAATCATTTTTGTAACAGAGCTCCTTTGAAGGTAAAGGCTTCTAGCTGGTGGTGCAGATCTCTGTAACAGCTTTCAGTGCATTAATGTTTTATAGGATCTGAGACGGAGCTGTAAGAACACATACTACCAAGGGAGCTCTTTCTTAATGTATTAATAAAGCTGGATCTTTAAAAATAACATTGTCCCCCTCACACAGACACCTCCTGTGCCCTCCAAACAAGCTTGGATGAGGTAGACTTTTCAGTTTGTGAAGACATGGGCAGTGTTTTCCTTTTAATTTGCTGTCCTCCATACCCTCCCCTCTCTCTTTCTGTCTCTCTCTCAATTTCTCTCACCCATTTTTTTTCATTCTTTCTTTCCCTTTTTTTCCCCCCTTTTTTTCTTTCTTTAACAAGATTCTTCAATTCAACTCGCTTGGGGTTTTTAACATTCTAGGCGCAGCAGATCTTAGGTGAGAGCAGCTCTATACAGTAGACAGTTATAACTGGATAATCAACATTGTGGGCAAATCCTCTATGGGGGTATCACCCCATTCAGGATGGAGAAACGGCCTGAATTCCTAGGTGCTGGGAGTGGGGGGGTCTAGGAATATTCCAGACCTGAGCACACAAGAACAGGAATTTGGGAGTTACAGAGACAGACACACATCCTCCCTTTTGTCACTCACTTGGACACTGCATGAGTGAGAGCTTTGTTCCTGTCCCTTCCCCGGGGCCTTCCCTGGAGAGAGGGGGTCCAGCAGCCGCTCCGGGCTCTCAACATGGAGCGAGCGGGAATACTCAGACACGGGAGGTGCTGAAAGGATTTTCAGCACTGCTTTTTGGTGGGATGGGTGTTTGGGGACCCAGATGAATCCGCAGTTAAAAACACAAACAAAAAAAATACATACAACAACAACAACAACAAAAGCCCAAACCCCAAACAAAAACAAACAAACAATCACAAACAAACAAAAAAACCCACAAAAAAACAAACCCCAAACCCAAACCCAAAAAACCCAAACCTACCAAAACAAACAAACAAACCAACCCCCCAAACCAAAAATAACAACAAAAACAAACAAACAAAACAAAAACCAACCCCCCTCCAAAAATAAACAAAAAAATGGGGATATTGGAAGAGAAAAACAGATCTCGGTTTCTTCCAATGAGATGTAAATAAATTCATTACAGTGTTATCCCACTGATGAAAACAGATAAACTTTTTCGTAGGTATTTTTCAATTAATTTTCATATTTATGAATAATAATAACCCACGGATTGCCAAGAAACTTGCAGGTGTAGAGGAGGTGTACGAGATGCACTTATTTCCATATATGTGCCTAGAAAGAAGTGTTTCAATCCCTTATTAAACTTCGCTTATAAGACGGTATCGTGTTCTGAAGTGTTAACTACCCAGTCTGCTTTGTGTCAGTGGATGTTTTCCTTTGCCACGCTGCAGCCTTTCGGGCATTCATATGACAGCTAAAAATACTGTATCATCGCGTCATCGAGTGCTATTTGCTGAAAAAAAAAAAAGAATTAATATGTGAATGTGGAGAGGGGCTGGGGTCCCTCAGCAAGTTTCTGCTGACTTATTCGTAACATACAATATACTGCTTTAAAACCAAGCCCATCTACATTTCTTCTGCCTTGTTGTTGCCAGGGGCCCGAGCGCTGTCCCCGAAGGCTCCTCGGTCCCCCAAGCTCCTCAGGAGGCGGGGTCGCCAGGGAGTTCCCCTGCATCTCTGCATCCTGCCGCGCAGGGCTCCGCTGCCCCTCCATGCTCACCAGCAGCTGTGGCAGCACTTCAAAGGCTGGGGTGGGGGTTGGAGGGGAGGAAGCAGGGGGTCGGTGGGATTTGGGAGAGGGGCGACCCTCCCACCCCAGCCCCGCGCAGGGGACCTGCTCAGGGCACGGCAGATACAAAGCCCCCCTTCCCACTCCTCTTAGCACCTCGCTAACTAGCTTGCCTCCTCCCACCGCCCAATTAGGCCTTTTCTATACATTTAATCGAATAAATATTTGGAAATGCTGCTAAGTGGTAGGTTGAACCCGAGCTGAGGAGGAGGGGGGTTTGCCGGCTGTGACAGGGGCAGCGCCGAGGCGAGGGTCGTTAGTGTGTGCGCGCCTGTGTGTGCGCACCTCCTCCTGCTGTCCGTGAACGCCAGGGGCTGCGGCTTCCCCTTTCCCGGGGCTTCTCGACATGCCCTTGTCCCCGGGGGGCACCTTTTGGGTGGCTCGGCTTCCACCCACCCCCTTCATCTGCAGGAGGAGGGTGATGAGCCCACTCTAGGGGTGGGGGTAAAGGATAACCCCCACTTTCCCCGTATCCCTCGAAATAAGGTAGAACTGGAGAGGGAGCGTGGAGATGGGACTCCATCACGAGTGACCTGTCTCATCGCCACCAATAAAATCGACGGATCAAGATGCAAAAGAGTTTCTTCCTGCTGAGGTAAATGGAGGGTCTGGAACGAAAAGTCTGGCTCGGGGTCACTGCAAGTGGCAGCAGAAGTAATACAAGAACAGGTGGATTCTGCGTGGGTTCACTCGCAGGAGGCTGGTTGGTTACCTACGCAAAGAGAGAAATGTCTTCTATCTGACAGAAAGGGCTGAATAGGATCTCCGGTTTAGCTGGTGTTTTGTTGGCTCTTTTTTTTTTTTTTCCGTGGGAGTATGTTTGTTTGGATTTTTTGTTTGGTTTGGTTTAGTTTTTTTCTCCTTACCTGTGGTGTGTGACAGCCAGACACGCCCTTCTCAACAGACAGCAGATGTGACCAGCTGCCGAGGGAGGAGCAGGCAGGGTTGGCAGGGACGGCGGCACTGGCTGGCCTGCAAGGACTCTCCGACAGACGGATAGAGGGACGGAGGGCTGAAAAGGGATGTCAGGGCTTGCTGCGGCCGCCCCTTCCAACAGTGTCCCGGCGCGCAGCCATTCACAGGGAGTGTCCGCGAACGCGTGTGCACGGCTATTACAGACACTGTCGACATGCTTCCTCCGGTTTCATGGGACATTTTGACTATTCAAAGCGTTGGTTTATAAGTCTTGAAATACCGAGTAGGNTTCCCCTTCCCCTTCCCTTCCCTTTTTCTTTAAGACCCACATGTCTGTCTTCTCTGCTCTCTGCTTTACTGGGAGAGGCAGAAATCGGTCCCCTCGCCCTTTCCCACGTTTGTTCCAGTTTCTTTTACATCTTTGGGACTAATTTCGGAAACGGCATGACCTCCATTAAGTGTGTCTGTATATTTGTTTTCAAAGGTTCCCTTTCTAAGTGGCTTCTGACTTTGATGTGAGATTTTTTTTTTAGACACCCTTCCCTTTTTAATTCGTAGAGGGTCAGGGAGATGGAAAATGAGTTTTCTGCAGTGATTCCCGCAGTGATAGTAACAAATAAACACATTTCCAAAGCCACAACTCCCGGGTGCCATGGACAGACGTGATATGTCCGGGTACCTTGCAGACCTGCCGGGTTTCCAGGTGCTGATGACGTGAGAGAATTTCTCCCATGAGACGCTTTTGAGGAGGAATATAAAAATTTACAAGAATTTTTTAAAAATTTAAGAAAAGAGAGAGAGTGAAAGAAAGAGCCAGAAGGAGGCAATAGGGAAGAGAAAGAAAAAAAAAGAGGAAAACATAAAGAAATAAAAGAGTAAAATATAAAAAAAAAAAAAAAAAAAAAGAGGGGGGGGGGAGGTTATGACATTGTGAATAAACAGCACCTTCCAATAATAGACAGAAGTGGATTCTGGCCTCATGGTATTATACATAAGCCAACTACATTTAGATTTTAGAGTGAGAACAGTTCACTGGATGATGCAGTTAGTATTACTGAAGCCACCATATCTCTCCCAAGTATCCCTACAACAAACCCTATTATTTATCTAAGACAACTCTAAGGAAGAAGCACTTCATCTTAATCTCAAGATACCAAATGATGAAATATTATTTTTTCCACTCTATTTTCTTCCCCATGATTAATCACTTTTTTGTTAAAAATGTGTCTCACTGTAAAGGCTTCCTTAGTGTAACTCATGAATTACACAAGCAGATCTAGTTGCTAACGGTGATTTGTTACACTAATGAAAACAGAGAACTACTAACCCATGATTATCTCTGGCAGCAACAGAGCAATTTTACTGCTTTACTTTCACATTAGCATGCAGTTTTTTTCTTCAACAACTATATTGGGAAATCTTACGAGAAGTCAAACACAGAATACGATCCTTGTTCATCACCCATAGCTCTTGACCCAGGTTCATTAGTGTCTTGGTTTGAAAAGACAGGTGTCTGTGCAGGAGGGCAGGAGCCTCCCCTGGAATGGAAAAATGCAACCCNAAAAAAAAAAAAAAAAAAAAAAAAAAAAAAAAAAAAAAAAAAAAAAAAAAAAAAAAAAAAAAAAAAAAAAAAAAAAAAAAAAAAAAAAAAAAGAAAAAGAGGTGTGCGGGAGGAGGTGAACGAGAGGGGAGATACAGGAGCAGAAGTGGAAACTAATAAAACTCTTGTTAAAGTACTTGCTCGGGATCCATGGTGTCACATGGTCTCTTACTTAGGAAGCCAAAGAGTTTTATTCCTAAATGAGTTAAAGAGCCATTTACCTCTGTCGTGTTCTATTCATCAAGCCACAAGTCGAGAGTCCCTAACATGAAACTATTTGTTTGCTTACACAACCAGCTGGGTGCAATTTCACGACTGAGATATCTGTCTGAAAGCGCCTCTCATTTATTATCCTTACTTGTCAGCGAATCCATTTTCCAACTTTTTTTCCACCTCCACGCCCATTCCTTCTTCATTCATCGAAGGCTCTGGGTTTAAATGCTGCCTTAAGCGTTTCAGCACCAACCCTTTCTTCCGTCTGAGCACCTTCAGCGCAAAATAGCCGGGGAACAAATCTGAAACTGCAAAGATGGGAAGGGCGACCACTTCCCAAGGTGGTCCCACTTCACAGTTCCTGCCCTTTTTTCCCTCCCTCCTCTTTCTCCCAAGACGTCTCTGGCAGTGCTTTAGAGTCACCCACCGTTCCTTTCTTTTTTAACTGAGGGCATCCCTGCCAGACATTCTTCCATGGTGGTGCCGGTGCAAGGTGAGGCCACCTGAAAAATAGAATTACATTTTCTATCGGTGAGGAAGGTTCGGAAACACCCCCTCCCTGACACTGCCAGAGCCGTAGAAAGGTGGAGACCCTGGCTACTCTCCCTAGGCCGATTTTGATGGTCACTGAGATGCAAGGGTTGGTGTGTGGAGGAGAGTGGTGGAGGTGCTCCGAAGAAGGCTTGAGGAGGGATGTCAGGATCTCTTCTCTGGCGTCCACGTGGCCTCCACTAAAAATACAAAGGCATTACATGAGGGTCCCAATCAGTTTGCAAAAGTAATTGCGAGGAAAGACAACAATTAGTAAGAGGGACAGCAGGAAATTATACGTCCCCTTCTTTTCCTTAGCCCAAATATTGTAAAATCAGGATAATGTGAGGAGTGTTTCAAAGCTTGACTGTCTGGCTGGCAAGAGATTTACTGTTAGTAATCTCGATGATGGCTGTATAATATTGTATATACACCTCTTCTTCTGCAGAACCTTCCACTAAACTTAAAGCAATGGATCAAATCCAAAATTACAGGTATAAAATATCCCCAGTTGTCAAAAAGAAAAAAAAAATAAGAAAGGGTGAAAAGCAGGTGGGGAGAGGCTCCATAAAGAAGAAGTAGGCTGGTGGCTGTAAGCTATGCTATTGTGTTATTTAGGAAGGCATTTGTTGTGTATGACAGCAATATGTTTAAGGTTGATCCTACCATCGCTGGACCAAAGAAAGCCCAGACCAAAAAGTAGGGGTCGACCCCACTTGGGAATGAGATGTGTGTGTGTGTGCGTGTCAGAGACCCTGCGGTAGCCCGAGTGCATGTGCGTGTGTGTGCCAGGAGTCAACCCACGCTGCATCTCGCTCAGCGAGGGCTGATTAGCATTTCCCAGCAGCGCTGACAACTAACAGAGATATCCAGCTCACCATTAGGCCTTCTCCTTTTGTCTGCAAACTCCCGGCAGCAGCCCAGACCCCCGCGCCTCCGCTGCCCACACCGCTGCGAGCAGCGCAGCGCGCACTGCTGTCCGGCCGCAAGCTGCCACCCCACCTGCCGCTGCCCGCGGCCAACCCCTCCCTTCAGCTCCGCGCCAGTTCGTTTAAATATACATATTTATATTTCCCTTCCTTCTCCTTACGAGGTTGAGGTGGGGGGTGCTACCCTCGGCCCCTAGCATCCCCATTCCCCTCAGGGTTCACAGCAAGTGGGGGCTGCTCTTTTTCACCCCGTTTTCTCACTTTTCCTCCATCTGCACTGCGGGATCGGGTGTGCCAGTGGCTTCTTTCAACAAACACGCGAGTCGTCCCGTTTGCTCTCCTTTTGTGTTTCTCCTACCCGGGGTTTTTTATGAGCGGTGAGATATCCGTTTAAACGCTGAACCAGGTCCACGCAAAGAGCCGATAAAACAGGAGCTGGGATTTAAATTCACAGGCCACTAAAGTGCTTTAAACTCCCTATTTTGAGCCAAACTGCATTTCTTAGCGGCTGGAGAGCCACATCAACTTCCAGCAAGTAGCTGAGACTCCCTGAAGTGATAGCAAAAAAATAGCAGGTACTTTTTTCTCCCTGAGAATCACACGAATTGGTCCGTGTTGACAGATGTTTGTAACTTAGTAACTTCTTCAAGGTTTTTCTTTTATTTGCCCCCCCCCCTCCTCTAAGCCTTCTTCCGAGCTTGCTTTGTTGTTTTAAAATATGCATGTCTCTCAGGAATGCAAGTCACGAGTCCAAACTTCGTGTCCAACCTCCCACAAGAAATGATCCTTTTATAGGGAACCCGATATGTCTCAATCTGCACTTCACTCAAAGCCTCTGGATATAGGGCACTGGTCCCTGATCAAAAATAACTCCGCTGAAACGTCTTTCCACCTAAAAAATCCCCATGAATGACTCCCAGGGAAGAAATGTATCTCCCATAATTAAAGGCGGCGGCGCTCTGAGGGGAATGAAGCCTGGAGGAAAAGAAGGGGGGGGAAGAAAAAAAAGGAGGTGTGTGGGGAAGCAGAGAGCGAGAGAGTTTTTTTAT
>VZRS01006752.1:82500-232017 GCA_013398055.1 Ifrita kowaldi | reverse complement strand
ACTTTTTTTTTTTTTCTGAGAGTGTGAAATGAAGGACACAAAGACAGTGTATCAGTGAAATGAAAAAGTGGCCTTTTAATGACTACTAAAGAAAACCAAAACGTAGATGAAATGTACTGCAAAAGCTGCTTCAAAGTGCAATCTAATTCCCCTGAGTTCAGCCATCAGATGTATTTGGTAATTGGGAGTTGCACAGAAGTAAGGCAGGCAGCATGGTGTGGATAACCCTATATTTCTTCCCTTCAGTAACTGTAGACACATTTCACAGACAGTCTTTGCACAAAACCATGGAATACGAGAGATCTCTTACTCCTGCAAATGAACGAAGACCCAGTCTTCACCATAAACCTCCCCCCCCCCGCCAAAACAACCAACCCCAAGCAAGCTACCTGTACACTCCAAGCTAAAAAGATTTTTCCCTTTTCTAATTGTGACCCTGGCTGCATATGGACTCTAGCAGGGGTGATAATAGCATCTACTAGATGCTACTTCCTTTATTGATATTTGCTTCGGTGCCTGGCTGTCATTTTGTGCGTATTTTCTGACCTTAGCTTTTGCTGTATCACAGAAGTCTCCACAAGTAGCAGAACGATAAATCCAACCCAAAACCAGACAGATTTTCTCATCGATGTGTAATAAAGTTAAAGCGCATTATTTTGTCAGACGAGCACTAAGTCGAAAATAAATCCTTGAGTCTGGGGAAACAAAACCGAGTGCTGTTGGCATGTGTGTAAATTTATTTTTAAAAGCAATAAATCAATGTTAATATAACAGCTGGGCTCTCTATCTCAGAGGAGGTTTTACGTTCAGGCAAACCTCAGCGGCGAGATTCAGCCGGACACCCCGGGTGCCGAGCCCTCCCTCGGGTGAAACATTCCGCCTCCCTCCCCGCTGGCTGCCGCCCCACCACTGCCAGCCGGGGAGAGGGTCGTGGGGAACAGCCGAGGGACGCGGTCAGCCCGGGGGTGCACTCGGTGATGCACACACCCCACCCCGTCCGGCGGGTGAGAGATTGCCTGCGAAGCGCCCTCGGCTGACTTACACCGGGGCTGAGTATCGCAACCTGTCGAAACAGCCCCAAACTGTTATTATCCAAGTGCTAATTTCATCATTTCCGCACCACGAGGCAGATGCATGGCATGCAGGTGGCCGCGGTCGAAAGGGGCAGGAATCTCTGCCTTTTCAGTTATAACTTCCCGTTTTAAGAATGCTCACAGTGAGTGCGAAGAAGTTGGGTGCAGCTGCTCGCCACGGGACCCCGGGCGCCGCTTGTCTGATCACATCTGCTTTCTGTTTTCAGAAACGCTGAGCGAGGTAGAGGGAGAAGAAGAGGGGAGAGGGAGAAGGACGGGAGAAAGTGTGATAGACAGAAGGAGTGAAGCAGGAGAGGAAAAGAGAGAAAGAAGTAGAAAAAAGAGAGAGAGAAAGAGAGAGAAAGAGGGAGAAAGGGGAAGGAAGAGAAGCGAGAGAGGGAGAAAGAGAAAGAAGGAAAGAAAGAAAAATAGAGAGAGAGAAAGAAAGAAAGAAAGAAAGAAAGAAAGAGAGAAAGAAAGAGAGAAAGAGAGAGAAAGAAAGAAAGAGAGAGAGAAAGAAAGAAAGAAAGAAAGAAAGAAAGAAAGAAAGAAAGAAAGAAAGAAAGAAAGAAAGAAAGTTAGAGACCCGCAGTAGCATTCTAGCATGCTGATATAGACACATCATGAATCAATAAGTTATTAAAACCCCCGAACAAAAAGCAATACCGCAGTAGATAAACCGGCATGGTTTTCTGTTAGGAAATATCTGTACGTGACTGAAGATTTTGAAATAATCGAGTAAACATCTAAAAGGGCTTAACAATAAAGACATTTTTACATAGATGCGTGCACTGGTGTTAGTTATTTTCTTCCAAACGTTCTGGAGACGGTTCGGGAGACTCCTCGGCAATGGAACCCTCAGTCCTGCTTGCAGGACGATGCTTCTGTGTCTGCACGCGCCCACGCCTTGAATTATTTTGCAGAAATTATTGGAACACGACGTAGAAGCAATATTGTTTGTTTGTTTGTTTGAGGGGTTTTTGTCGCTGGGATCCCTACAAATGTGAGAAATAAAAGTGGCACTCGATGGGACGGGAGCCGCAGCGGTCATTTAATACTCCCTGTCTTTGTTTTGCTGGCTTTGAGAGGAGGATCTAAATACCCGGTAAGGTTTGTTCGCCTGTTTGTCTGTCTGAAGATAAGGGCATTGGCAGTTTCTAAGTTTCACGCAAGGCACTGCTGCTGCTATCAAGTAACATTTAAAGCAGCCTATTCGGTTCCCCTTGACAAATCTCCTCGGCTCTTTGGGCGTGCTCGCCCCGTACCTCGGTTGCGCCATTGCTCCTCATGATAACACCAAGGAGGCNCGATCGCGGGTGTCCTAAAACGCGCAGCGAGCTGCCTCAGGCCTTGGTGGAACACGGCTAAGGGGGCAGGTCCGCGGGCTGGGAGTGCTGTGCCGTTGGAAAGGCTCTTGGGGACTCGCTTGGCAGGAATATCAACGTGTCCTCTGGCTTTACCCCTGTATCACTCTGCCATTAACCAATCCACACAATAATGGTGCATCCAAAGCGCAGATGCAAAGAAATCACGGGTCTTGGATCTTTTTAAGCCGTTCTCTGTAATTTTATTTTTTTTTCCAAGGCAAGCTCAGTAGCCGAGGTAAAGACTGATAATGCTAAATNTTTGTTTGTTTGTTTGAGGGGTTTTTGTCGCTGGGATCCCTACAAATGTGAGAAATAAAAGTGGCACTCGATGGGACGGGAGCCGCAGCGGTCATTTAATACTCCCTGTCTTTGTTTTGCTGGCTTTGAGAGGAGGATCTAAATACCCGGTAAGGTTTGTTCGCCTGTTTGTCTGTCTGAAGATAAGGGCATTGGCAGTTTCTAAGTTTCACGCAAGGCACTGCTGCTGCTATCAAGTAACATTTAAAGCAGCCTATTCGGTTCCCCTTGACAAATCTCCTCGGCTCTTTGGGCGTGCTCGCCCCGTACCTCGGTTGCGCCATTGCTCCTCATGATAACACCAAGGAGGCGTTTTGGTGGTTTGGTTGGTTGGTTAGTTTTTGTCTACTTTTTTTCGTGCTTTCGGGGTTGGCGAGTCCTGGGGGTGAACAGCCAGGTGCGCGCCGCTCGCCCCTCTTCACATCCTAGCGCACAAACACACAAGCCGTGGAGTGTTCACGTGGAATTAATTAAAAGTAATTTTAAAAAGAAGAGCAAAGCCGTCCCTTCCGCTGCCGAAGAGGCGTTCCCCCGCGCCTCCCCCGGCCTCCGTCGGGCAGCATCTCTCTCCCTCGCTCCGCGCCCGCTCGCTCTCNCAGTAGCCGAGGTAAAGACTGATAATGCTAAATTGTGTGTGTGTGTGTGAATGTGTGCATATAATACTTCCCAAAAATCTCTTGTCGCCTTGTTAGGGCTCTGTTACAACCCCATATTTAAAGACTAAATGTCACTTCAGTACGGAAGAGATTATCTTCCTGCAGGACAGGTGTTTTAAAAGTTGTAGGACATAAAGCCAACGGAGTGAATAAGGCTTTTAGCCACCGGTCTGCTGTGGGATCACCACTAACGCTGTCATTGCTGTTATTACTGTTGTTAGCAGAACAGGGAGGCTTCTATCATTTGCATCATTCCTGCGATACTTCGAGGAGAAGTGGTATATGAGACGGGAAAAAAGTAATAGCAAACATTGAATCACGCAGACAAAGCATGATGGGGATGATACTGAATTGCTCGTTTAATTTTCTCAGAAACGTGGCAGCTCCTTTCTCAGTGGGATGAATCCGAAGGAATTGGAGCGGCCTAGTTGATAAAACTTTATTAGGGATTTTGGATCGGATTATTCGGATTTGGTGCCGTGGGATCTTTGTGGAGCCTCTCTCTCTCTCTCTCTCAATAGGTGTTAGGCTGTATCTAGGAGGCGCTGAAAACCTCAGGCGGAAAATTTACAACTTGATCAGCTCCAAACCACACACACACGCACGCACACGCACACACACACAAAAAATCTGCTACTGTTGCAAACATATGTTACAGATTAAGTTAAGCAATGTCTCTAGTTTTGTTAGGCTGAAAGCTGATAATGAAAACTTATATGCTGAAGAGTTTGGCTCTTGTTCTAACTCCAGTTACTTACATGCTAACAAATCCCTTCTATTTTTCTGGGAAATGAAATAAAATAATTTTTAAAAAGTCTTCTAAACTTCATCCAGCTGGGAAGAGAGCCATGACAATTGCCCTTCTACCGAAGCTGTGCCTGTCCTGAGCTTTGAATGTTTCGCCAGCAAAGCTCGGCCATGTATTCGTTTCAGGGAAGCACTAGGAGAGGTCTCGGAGCGTCCGCACTCACCCCGCGTCCCAGGCGGTGCTCGGACGCCAAGGCACACCCCCTCTCCTCATCGCGGGGTGTCATGCCAGAAAGACGAGCACCCCGTTTCCCGAAGCATTGTCAACACCACAGGAACTTGGATTTATTTTTCTTTCCCTTCTCTCTCGTCCTTCCTCAGAGCAAAAATCTTCACGGCAAGGTTCGTTAGTGCTCCCTACACTGACGAGGAAGACTACGGCGACTAGTGAGCTTTCGGGACGAAGGCTACGTCCTAAGCCCCTCTCTGCACTTTGCCTCCTCTTCTCACCCCACCCTGAGCAGACGGCCCCGCTGTCCCCTCGGACGGGAGATGCGTGTTCGGAGCCTGTGCGCTCACCCAAGAGACGCCTCATGTCGCCACCCGGCGACAGGACAAAGCCGCGTCCGCCGTCACGCCGAGCCCACCGGACCCGTACTGGTGGTGGGGCAGAGGAGGAAGGGGTGGAGGGTGTGTCAGCAGGGTAGTGGGATGTAGAGGAGGACCCTCGCCTCCGCGAGGGACCAGGAACGCGGCGGGACTCTTCCCATCCGCCTCCTGCTTCTCCCCACCCTGAGCAGGCGGCGTGGATGTGACAGTGACAGATGGCCGAAGGACCGAAAAAGTAATTCCAAACGGCTTTGAAGGGTTACAGGGAGAGAGAGCGAGGGGGTCTCCAGACTCCTCCTAGGACTGGGGAAGATTTGTTTATTTTTTCCAAAGAGGCGGCGGCAGGAGAAAGTCTCCAAAACGGAAGATAAAACACATTGGCTCTATTAGTATCGGAAACTTTCTGTGCTCCCCAGACGAAGGGAATCCTGGACGGGAAGAAACGCGTTTGAACTACGCTTTCCTTTCCACAGGTCTCGGCCAAATGCGAGGGGCTCCACGTGGGAGAGCGTCCTTGGCCACGGCCACGAAGGGCTAGCGGGCAGGACAGGGGAACGCGACAAGGGCGACGGCGGCGCCTGCCCCATCGGCTTGGGATAAGAGCCAGGGGCGAACTCGGCGTTAGGAAGAGAGAGAGAGTAATAGAGGTCTTAAAAATATCCACTCACCCCCAACACTCAAATCCCACAAACCACCAAAACCGCACAGCTAAATATGAGCAGTTAAGGTAAAAATAAAAGAAGTTAGGGCGGATCTTAACGAAACTTCAGCGTTTGCATTTGCTTGCAAAACTCTCAAGACAGCCCTAGGCTTGCTAGGATATCTGGAGGCTCCTTTTTTTCAAAGCACAGAATGGAAGACGGCTTTCTTTCTATCTATCCTTAAAAAAAGAAATAACACTAAAATAAATAACAAAAGCAATAATAACGACGNAAAAGAAAAGAAAAAAGAAAAGATATCTAGGAGAATATTCAGTGCTGCAAAATACTTCGCGTGTGAGTGGTGAAGGGCTTTTGTGCAGGCGTCTCCCTCCGTATCGAAATTCCTGGGATAAGGCCCCCGCGCTATGGGAAGTGGGGGACGGGGTTCGTGTAGCCAAAACAAGCCAGAGCCCTCCCGCAGCGGGATTTGCACCACAGGTACCCGCCGGTGTCTCTGCCGCGGTTCCCGGCCCCCGAGGGCAGCCCGCACGCCCTCCGCCCAGGTCTCGCTGGATGGAGGCTTGAGTCAGGTCGGGAGAGGGCTGGGGGTTACCTCGAGATCACCCCCGGGGAGCCCCAAAACGACAAAGGGACGGCGACAAGCCGCGGCAGCGGGACTGTGGGGCGCGTGGACGGAGCAAACGGATTCCCGGTCCCCGGACCTTCCATCCGACCCTGGATGGCGTAACCGGAGTCGAGGGGGCCCCATGACACAATACCCTCACCCCGGGGCGCAGCGCTGGGGCCGGGGGAGAGATGCTCCGCATTCCCTGAAACAAGGAATAGTGGGGGAAATCTTGTGCGTGGGGTCCGGGCCCCGTCGGGGCTGCGGGGTGCTTGCACAGACCTGACAGAGCCCCAGCACCCCTGGTTCCTCCCCGCCACCCGGCAGAAGTGAACCGGGAAATTAACTTTTTCCTCCTTTTTTTCTGTCCCCTTCCTCTGGAATCCGCAGGATTAGACTTACTCGCTGCTAGCCCCATGACTTCAGGTTTGTCGCGACAGCCACGTGCCCGAGCACCAGCGTGATCGCCCCCACCACGACCCCGCCTCGAGAGGCGCCCCGGGGGATCTCCCCGGAGGAACGGGGAGGACCAGGCACTTCTGGAAGATGGTCGTCGGGGCTGAGCAGTGCCTGGCAGTAAGCGTTCCCCTGGGGGCGGTGAGGGGCCGCGGGGGGCGCGGGAACCCCCCCGAGACCTGAGCCGGCGCTGTCCTTGGTGCTGGGCCCGCCCCGAGAGCCGCCGGGCCCTGCCACCACATGCAAAGCTTGGGCAGGGGGCTCCGAGATTCCCTGGGAACAACGGCATCCTGCTCCTTGCTGTCTGCCCCTGCCGCGCCGCCGCTCGTCGGGAGCGGTCTCGGCTTTGATCGCACCACCGACTCAGCGGCGTGGGGAGCCCACGGGAAACACTGCAATGGGCACCGCGCCGCCACGCGCTGTGCTCACTGCTCGCCGCTCTGCACCCTCCTTTGCCGCCCCCACTCCAACAGGGTACAAGCTGAATGGGGAGAAAGTCCAAAGGAAACGATTTATGATTCAAGTAGCCATCACCATACAAAAAACCCCCAAAGAACCCAAAACACCCAAACGACAGAAGACCCGACCAACATTTGAAGCACCTATCAAGAAGTGTGTGAGGGGTAGATTGCCCCCAGCTATTGGCAAAACTGGCAACACCTGGCTCGCTGTGAACAGCTAGATCAGTGTTTGCAAGTTCCGTGTGATGTTAGGGGCTTTCTCCACAAGCAGTAGGCAAGCAAGCCCGGACACAAGATTGTGGGGTATGTTATTTTTGTACCTGCATGTTGCAGGGAGACGTGGATGACCCTCCACATCAAGGGCTTTACTACAGAAAACATCATTGTTTGGCGAGTTGGGTTGGAAGGAGAAGGCATAAAGCAGTCCCAGGAGGAGGAGAGATGAGCAGGAAGCTTATTTATCTAATTGCAGCAGAGATAGCAGCTTTAAAGAAGACAGAATCTGGAGACAGCCCTTTACCAGGCATTAGGGGATTAGGTAGGGCATGAGCAAAGAGAAACGGGAATGAATAAAGGAGATGACCTAGGCCTCTCCTCAGAGGGGTCAGCTCTCTCCTGTGCTGCATTTAGTGGGAAATAACTGATGCTATTGTCTCCACTGGGACAAACCAGCCTGCAGAACCATCCTCCATGAATATTCATATTTACTTGAGCCAGTGGAAGGATGCAGACAGTGTGGAGGGGTAGGAGATGCTTCAGACTGGGTTCTCCTCTCTCTTGGGGTCTCCCTGGTTGGGCAGACCCTGTCCCTGCATCCCACAGAACCCTGTGCCAGCTGTCAGATGAGGTGGTGAGGAGACTTGTGTTTTAGCACTGTTTTTATTTCCCATTTGTGTTTCACCTTGTTCCTGCAAGGTGAGGAGGTGGTGCGAAGCTTGTGTCTGCCTGGAGCAGGTGTTTGGAGATCACTCAGGAGTCAAATGTGAGTCAAACTTCTCAGGTGCTAGTCTGTGCTGGAAACCCATTTCCCCCTGGAAGGCTTCTGCGGTGGATACTAAAGTGAGAAAAATGCAAAAAAACCCAAACCAAACCAACCAACCAACCAACCAAAAAAAACCCCAAAAAACCCCAAACAAACAAAAAAAAAAACCAACAAAAAAAACCAAAACGTCACTGATGGGATAGCAAAGTGCTTCTTCTCCCCCGGTGCTTAACTCATGCAATGTCATGGGGCTGTGCGCTCCTTCCCAGGCACTGCTCTCCCTGCCATGGGGTCAGGAGATCATTGAGGGCCATGTTACTTGAAACAGGCCCCTTTTCAAAAGTTTGTTCTTCCCAAGAGCTTAGATGGACTGAACTCCAAGGCAGCAAAACTCCATGGGCACTTCTACCAGCAAAGTTACATCTTGGAGACCAGAGAAACTTTGGGGTTTTTTGGTGGGTTGTTTGCAGTGAAATTAAGTGTGGGCAGCATATCCCCTGGGACAGGTGCTGCTCACCTCACCTCGGAGAGGTCCTCCTGTACTTTGTGTGAATTATTATATTGTGTTATGTTATGTTATGTTATGTTATGTTATGTTATGTTATGTTATATTACATTACATTACATTATATTATATTATATTATATTATATTATATTATACATGAGCTGAACTTTTCTAGTGGTACTAGTGTGGATGGAGGAGGAGGAGGAGGGGGATCTTCAGTGCCAGTCAGTTCCCATTCCCAGGCCCCTTCCTCCTCATAACAAGGCATTTTGATTGAGAAGGAAACTTGGAATATGTGTGTCCTAACTGGAGCGTGTGGTTATTGTGCAACTGATGGACCAGAACAAATTCTGCAGCTCAGAAAAGGGTTTTCTTAATATAATACCAAATACCTGTATCTTTATATGGGGATAGCACCCAGCTGAAAGAATAAAACTGCACAGAATGAATGAAATGAAGCTGGTCACAATGGGCTTCATAAGAGAGGGGGTGAATGCATTTTTCGTATTTGACCAATTTTTTTTTCTTTTCATTGAATTTTTTGATTATCACCATTTAAATGACTTTACTTAGGATGGCAAAATTTAGAGATGCAGTAAAGCTACTTGTCTGAATCCACTTTGAAGTAAGAATGCTAGTGGGTCTGAAATCCAGATCTACGAGCTAATCTCTAGTTTTCCCTTCAAATAGAATTCAGCTACAAAGAGCTTGGAAAGATTTTGCATCTATTCAGGAGGCACATCTTTAATTTTCTGAGGAGCAAAAAATCCACAAGAAACTTCATATAGCTTCTTAGGTTTTGCTTAGCATATGTGATAAAACATTGATTGTTGCAGTTTGGTGACCCATGAAATTTGGGGGTTAGTTTTCTCTTCAGACCAGAGCATATAATTATGCAAATAAAGAGCTGTCACTGATCTAGTGAAATACTCTCAAACACATGCAATCCAAAATGGAACAGAAAAGTGAAATTTGTGGTATTATGATGGTACAATGATAAATGACATCTCCTTTCAAGTTTTTCTAGAAGTACATTTTTCACACTTTGTCGAGTACATCAACATAATGCAGGCGCACGCATACATGCATGCACACACACACACACACATCCCTGAGAGATCGAGATATCCATGAATACGTGCAGTCACATACACATGCATCCTTCCACTCTGTAAGATGTAGCTCTACCCTGGTGTACGATGGATGTACACATTCTTGGCAGGTTATTTTTGGTTTGGTTGACCTGAGAATGGTGCAATATGTGGCTCCATGCAGTTTTAGACATGACACTTTTCATTTGTACTTCTGAATGAAATTTCTAGAGGGGAAAAAAGCCCCACTACCTTCAATAAGTGATGTTTTTCAGAGAGAGAGGAAAATGCACATTTCCATGAAAAGCAGCAGCTTCTTCTGAGTCTGGGAGGACCACAGTGTGAGGACTGTAACTATAACCAGTGTACTGCCATGTATGCACAATGAAGATGAGGGCTATCTTTGCTTCTGCCCCTCCTTTTTTTCTTTCTTTTACCCCACAGCCCTGCTGTGTTTTGGGGTCTGCTGGCTGCTTTCTGTGAGGAACACTTCTTTCTTGCTCTCCATTCTTGACAAGGAAGCACTGCTGTCATTGGTCCATGGCTTCAACGGTGGCATTTTGACTTGCACAATGGTGTGCAAACCTTTTGGGTGGCAAGGAGCTGGGGGATTTTCCTAGATCCTATTGTAAGGTCAGTTTTGTTGGTTTTCTGTTGTTGTTTTGGGCTTGGGGTTTTTTTGTGGTTTTGGTGGTTTTTTTTTTTTGGTCACTTTTGCACACCTAGTTCCAAGTTACCTACGGCAGAGGCTGCTGCAGCATGCCAGGGAACTTCCCTGTGATGAAACCAGGAGGAAGTTGATGTCAGACCTCTGTCTCCTAAAGACATCATAGTGTGGAGGCCAGTGGTGTGCATCTTTAAAAACATCGATCCCAAGGAATAGACTAAATCCTCACTCATCCTACCTTACTGTGCTTCACGGTTACCACTGTCACTTTTCCATGTGACATGAATGTGGCTGTACATGCTGGGATGCTCCCACACCTTCCTCTCTTTCTGCAGCCCAGGCGTCCTCTGCCGCTGGGGCTGGAGATGCTGCCTCCTCCATCTCTAGCCCATGCCCCCCCGCAAAAAGTCCTTTTCCCTAAAGAACTGATCAAACCCCTCTTCTGGTGTATTTTTACATGGTTTCATGTTTATGAACAGCTAAAGGGGAGAGGATGGTGTGGCACACTTGCCTACGTGGCTTCCTGTGGATGACATGGGGGGCATGGAGAAAAACTCATGCTCACATGGGCTGAGCCACAGGGCAGGACATGCAGCCCACTCTGTGGCACAAACGAGCCTCACCCCCCTCACACCCCGCTCACACCTTCCACCCCAAATGCAGCAACTGTACGGGGTCCTGTTTGCAAACACACCTGCCCCCGCTGCATGTATTCCGAGGCTGGTGGAGGTGCTGCCCATGCAGCCCCCACCCTACCCACCAGAGACTGTGGCTCCCATGGAGCTTGGTCCAAGGACACAAAGTGTGCAAGGAGGAGAGAAGAGAGCATCTTTATTTTTTGTTCACTGCAAGCAGAGCAGTACCAGTGGTAAGGATCCCTTCTGCTCTACAGCCCCCCACAGGAGCGATAATGTGAGCTGGGCCCGGGGCACAGTAAAGAAAAATTCTTTAGAAAATGATAAGTGTTACAGTAAAAATTTTTGTACAGTTTGTTTGTCATCAACAGTTACAAAAATAGATCTGCTCCTCTAATATTTGGGCACCCTAGAGACTCCATCTCACCTCCACAGAGATGGAGAGTGACAGGTCTGGTGTGTGTGGGCAAACTTCCCTGGCCTCCACATCTTCCCTGGCTGTGGGATGAAGTACAAGACACCCAAACCACACCATGTAAACTCTCGCCTTATCCCTGAACACACAGGGTCCAGGGGGCCAGCATGGATGCAGGCCTGGGAGGGGGTGGTTGCAGACCCCCGCAGTGGGGGATCAGGCTGGCCAAAGGCAGCAGCATCCTTCAACTGGGAGTAAATGCAGAGACTGTAGAGCTGAGGGAGCCGGGTGCAGTCCTCTCCCCTCAGCAACAGGTTCCCCTCTGGGAAGAAAAACTGTGAGGCACAGACACCGCACTTCCCTCCGCATAGGCATGGCCTGACACCTCCCCCAGCCCCCTGGTGAGGTGCTCCAAGCACCCCTCCCCAAGAGCAGAGCTTCAATGCAGTGAGATGACAGGAAGCAGGAGCTGGGAAGGTGAAGCCCTGCTGCCAATATGAGCAGGTAGGGATGTGAGCGCTCCATGGGTGCTGAGAGCCCCCCATCCAGAGGATTTAGGCCCAAACCCAGCTGGGTTTCCCTTTGCACCTCACTATGAGCACTTCTGCTTTTGCTCTGTGGCGTAGGAAGGTACCCCTGCTTTGGCATCACTCATTTTAACGCTCCCCACCACCATTTCTAGCCCCCAGCTGCAGGATTGGACACATTGCGTGAGGAGAGGGTGGGATTGGGTCCCAAACTCATGTGTTTGAGTGGTGCCTCCTTGCCACTAACAGCATCACAGGTGAGGTGGGCATGGCCATTAAAGAAAGGACCACTTTAATTTAGTACTATCAACACCAAAGGAGCCTAATTAGAGCAGTTGCTCACTGGGCGTGCTATCAAGCACATCTTTTCCCTTAGTGCTAGTGGAGAAAACCTGCCTAAAGCAATAGTTGTGGCTATGGCCACATACCCCCTATGCATGGTGTGAAATTCCCAAACAGTGCCCTGCAGGCCGACCTTTGTCCGAGAGTCTGGGAAACTAGGGATGAACCCGTGAGTTTAGGGAAAAGAGATAACCATGGGATGGCAAGTCATTACAAACCCAGAATATGAAAATGGAAGCATCTTTGTGTTTAAAAATAAACAGGAAAATATGCAGTGTGTCCTTCTTTTTTTTTTTTTTGCTGTCACATTTCACAGTGTGATCCAGCCTGTTAATGAATAGGCATTTTTTTTAAAGTAGAGCTTTCCAAAGGAAGAGAAGATCTACAGATAATGCCATAGATCTAGAAAAAGAAAATCTTGTCAACAAGGGAGCCTGTCTAGAATTCTGGGCCACACTTCTTGGACACTCTTGCCAGCAGAAAAATGAAAGAGTTAAAAGTGAATCCCACTTGGTCCCAGAGAAAGAGAAGGCTACTGGGTGTAAATTCACGGGCTGGTTAACACGTCTGAGTTAGGGCTGTCTTTTAAAAAAGAGTAATTCATATTTTGTTCTGTCTCAAAATAGAAGGAAGCTGCAAAAATTTCTGCAGGCGATAGGACTGCGATGAAGCTGTTAAATTCTGGCATCAGCTTGGTGCAGGGCTATGTCAGGGCAATTAGAGCTGCACCACGCTGCACTGTGCAGTACCACTGTCAGCCTTAATCTGTACACTGATGGGCAGCACAAAATCCAAGTTACAGCCCACAGGAAGCACAACCAGTGAACCCATATTGCTTTGACAGTTGCACTCATCTAGAAATAATGCAAAACGCTATTTAGATGTATACATCACGACCCTGTGCACTAGGAAGAAAACAATCTAATGAGGGGCTGGGAGACTCCTTGCAGAAAACAAGCAGCAAAGACATTGGTGGTGGTGGGTTTTTTTTCCTCCCCTCCTTTTAGAATTCTTCGTATTTTATCCTGTTGGAGCGCCGTGTTGGGGTTGGTTTCACCAAGCTGTTCTTTGCCTTTACAGCCTCGCTGAAGAACTTGAAAATAGATGGAAAACTCTTCCAAGAAGTTAGTTCATGGCGTTCTGTACCTGCAAAACACAAAGGTGACAGTTTGACTAGGGGTCGTTCTGTGACTTGCTGGTTGTTCACAGGAGAAATGCTCCATAAAGTACAAAAATGCAAAACCCAGGGAAGCCACCCAGCTGCTTGCAGCTGGTCTGGAGGGAGCCTGGGGAGGGTCAGGGCTGTCCTGCTGCTGAGCTCTGAGGTAGCTGAACAGGAGCAACTGCACACACATGCAGACAGACGTGCACAAACACACACATGTGCACATGCATGGCCACCCATATCACAAGTCAGAGATCCTCAACACATCTTGTATCTGGAAAAATAAGATCCCAAAGCACCTGGCTAATACAAGCTTCATTGAAGCACCTCATCTATCTGACCTTGGGAAAAAGAAAGTGTCTACTTTTCAGGCATACTTTGTATTATTTATTTTTCATTTTATACTGCTCTTACCCTGGCATATGCATTTTCAAGTGAAAGAGAATACTTGATCTGAACTACATCTCGGGCATCACGAAGGCATCCTTTGTGCACCTGCTCCCATAGATTATATTGAGACAGTAAAGTGGGCCTTTCCTGTTTATATCTTCTCTCTGCACACAGATTTACCTCTCTATTTTTTTTTTTGGCGGGTGCTTCTATTGTTTTGCAAGTGTCTTCCTCAACACATAGTTCATTTGCTTTATTCAAACAACGACACCCCCTCTCCTTCCCCCCACCACCAAGCACCAAAACAAAACCAAGACAATGAAGATAGGGAGCCAAGGGCTGTGGAAGAGTTGGGACTTCTTCCTGGGTAACCCAATTACGCAGAGATGCTGCCTAGTAGTCTTTGGATCCTGGGCCTCTGTTTGATACTTTAACATTGTTAATGATAATTCTTTAGTCTGTAATAGTAGGTCATTGCTATGGTTACTCTACAATGGTGCAACACTTCACTTTCCCCTTCAGCTATTCGTTGAGACCCGGTAACCACATTTGTTGCCTAGCAACAGTTCTGTGACAGTATCACAATCTGGGGGTGACAACAATGAGGGACACAGTGGCCATGGCCTGCCAGGTGGAGAGGGATGCAGTTCAGGGTGGATGATGGTCCCTGCAGGATGCAGGGTGGCCATCAGTCCCTGGGGATACGGGGTGGCTGCTCTGGCATGGCATTTGCTGCACACCCACCGTCACATCCCTGTCGGGACACTCCCCTCTATGCACCCATCCATGGAGCATCCTTGGTGGGTCCATGCACACCATCCCCTCCAGAAAGTCTTTGATGGAGGCACTACCTGTCACATTGCACGCCCCTGCTCCCTCAAAGGCAGCCATCACACAAGCAAAAATACACTCCAAAAAACCCTCTCTGGAAAGACACTATTTCCCACACAAAGAGATGCTTTTGTACAAAGACCATCCATGTCACATGCATACACAGATTTTCCTCCTGCTCTCCATATTCATTGTATGGAGACAGTTCATGACATCTTCCAGAAATTTCCCACATGCTCCTTTTATACAAATGCTTTCCACCTTCAAATTCACCCTTCATTGTAGAAATTCTCCTTGCTGAGAGGCAGTCCATGCTGTCAGGTGTTGGACTTGGCAATGCTGGGTTAAGAGTTGGACTCCGTGATCTCAAAGGTCATGTCGAACACAAAAGTTTCTGTGATTCTATCCTGCATGTGGCTTTTAATACAGATCACCTATCCCATCTCCTATAGGCCGTCCCATACTGATATTAACCAAGACTTGCTCCTCACCTTGGAAACACAGACCTGGCCTAACACAGCAGGAGGATAAAGCTTCCCTTCCAGAAAAAGTCACAGCCTAACAGACATGTCCCTGAGGTTTTGGCTTGGCTCGGTATACTGACTGCCCACTGCCACCAAGCACACACAAGTCATCTACCAAAGCTGATTTTATGGAGGGATAGGCTGTCCTAGCACACCGTAAGGACACTCCTGCACAGGTGTTTCCCGTCCTTCTCACACACGTGTCACAGCATATGGTAAACACCACTTAGAGCCTTGAAGGCAAAATATCTTTCCAAGTGGCTTTCTGGCCCCTACACAGACATTTTCCACACAAACATATATCTCTCATTTCTGCCTGCCCGCATCTCTGTCTTGATTGTAATAAGCCTCATCAGTATACACTGGATAAATCAGATGAAAATACAGGCTGTGAATATTATGTTGTTTTTTCTCCCCTTTCTTCCCCTCTCATCAACAACATTCTGACTCTGTGAAAGGGCCATCCAGAAACAAAAAACAACAAAATAGCACATTTCTGAAGCCTCCCTGTCTCTTTCTTCATCCTGCCTTCTCCCATGCACTTTCCTCATGTCCTCAAGAGAGATCATGCTCACATTCACTAGTGTTACTGAAACTGATTAACCTACAGCTTTCCTGTGGCAACTCCTCTCAACCCACTCTTCTCAAAAAACAATTCAAGCTTTGAGTCTAGAGGGACTCAATGATTCAGCAGTCTAAAGCAATTTTAACACTCCCTATTTTCCCTTTCCTAGTAACAATCTTACTGGCAGATGAACAATTTCCCTGGTGATAAAATCACTACAGTGGATATTTAGTTTCCAGGATTATGATGATTCTTTGCTTGATTAATACTGCAATAAGAAAAGCTTGCTAAGTATCTGCCTTGGCCCTTTATAGTCATTTTTAAAGGTCAAATGTTGCCCTTATGTATTCACATTCAACTACTACTAAAGGGAGAGCCCTAAAAATTTAACGTTGCACAGATTGTGCATTTATGATTTATATACCAAAGGCTTGGAAAATTCAACCTAAGCAAGTGGAATTATGTCCTAAGGGTGAGAACAGATTTGGCCATAAGATTTTTGCCAGAGGAAGAATATCACTGACGACTGCAATCTCAGTTGTGTATTTAGTACACAGATCTATATTAAATGCATGAACAGCCATCTATTTTTTGATAGAAAGAATAATTTTTAAGAGACAGACAATAAGAAGCAGTTGTTCTAAAGCCAAGGTCCTCCGAGATATATATTCTTAGTGCTCACTAATTTCAACAGCCGTGATGATAACCCACATGATTCAATATATTGCATTAATTGATGGGCTGTTGCACAGCATGTAGTGATTTCAGATATTAATTCTTTGAGAAATCTTAGGAGCATGGAAAAGATATAAAAAGTCCGTTAAGTGTGGGAAACAGCTAGAATATTCTAAAATACGCAAAGGCTACAACTGCAGAATAAAAAAGTATAAATCCCTCCTAGTCCCAGCCCCACTGAGAGAAATTACAGAAATGTCAAAAAGCAAACTAACCTCCCAGTTGCCAGCATAGAGAGATGCAGAGAGAAATGAATATATATTTTAACATGTGCATAACATCATTGGAAAGAAGCTCCAAAGAGATGGCAGAACCAATAATGTGTGAGGTGAAACGAGTAATGACTGTAAAACAGTGAACAAGTTCCAGAATCAATTTACCAAGCACCACAAAGAAATATATAATTAGAAATAATGAAGACTTGCCAATACAGTTGTTGATACAAAAAATCAGGTAAGGGAATACTTCTAAAAATTTAATATCCAAATCATCAGGTCTGGATGACACGCGTATGTGGGTCTTCAGGGAATCAGTTAATGAACTTGCTGGACTACTGGCAATTATTTCTGAGAATTCATATACAATCAGGTACGCACCAGAGAACCGGGGTGGGGATGAGAAGAAAAAAATTTCTAATTTGAGAAAAGGAGGATTAATTGAAACTAACTACCACATGTAAAATTCATGTCTGAATATCAGTAGAGATCAACATTATAAAAAATCACAAGCACCTTTAGGATAACAGCAGACACAACAGGCTCAAATTTGACAAGAACAGATAAAACCCAAAGTTTATTGAATAACAAAAATCAGCAGGTGAGAGACTTATCCATTGCTGTGTTTTCTGCAAAGGACATCCTCGCAGCCTTGGGGCAGTGGGAACCAATGTAATCACTTAAAATGGATTATGACATTCACTGACCTAATGGGCTGTGGTCACTCCTACCTCTCACTTGCACATCAGTTGCTTTACGCCAGTCACGGGGTCCCTGAAAACTTGAGATCTATGGTAATGCAGCTCCCAAATGTGTGCTGCCATGCCTATGCTGGCTCTAGCTGCCAGCAGCATGTCCACCAGCATCTACAGTACACATGGCATCTCTACAGGGTCGAAACTTAGCATCTCATCTCATCTCATGTCATTTCATCTCATCTCAGTCATCTCACATGCAGAGTTACGCCACTCCCATTGTACATTATCTCAGACTCTAGGAAATGGGTGCTGGCACACTTTTGGGGAAGTGGTTAAAGCATTTGAGAAGATAAATAGTAGGTAGTAATATGGGGTTGAAAATATACCTGTGAAGTCCCAGAGGGACTGGTATTTGGGCTCAAGTCTTTTAAATGTGGTTATTAGTCACCTGAAAGAATATTGAGAATACAGATATTGCATATAGGAACTGGATATGGAATAGAAGATTGTACAAACATAAGAAGGAACAAAGAAATAATAATTAAAAGGACAGCCTAAATGGGTAGGAAAAATAGAGAAGAGGAAAAGCAAAGATTGAAACTGGGAATGGAGCCTGCAGCGGTGGTCATGCAATACGACCACGTGAACGATCCTGATGGCCATTTGCACACACATGTGCAAAGGCATTTTCACTGTCTTCCCTTTCCACTTCCACTCAGGAAAAGCAGCTCTCCACCTAGCAAGGCTGACGAACTCCTCCATCTGAAACCAGAGTATCCGGAGAGAGAAGAGCTCTGCAATCACCATAATTCATTCTTGCAGAGCGATTACTGGCTGTGCAGGACAAAGGTGCCCTCCTACAGCGCCTGCCCACTGTGTCAGACAAAAGCCTCCTCCTGCGGTGCTCAGAAGATGCACAGCACAATGGTGGCCCCCTGCCGCGTTTACAAGATGTGTGGGACAAAGGTTTCCTATGCTGCACAGGAGCTGGGAGAGATCTTCATACATGCCTTAGCGCTGAAGTATTTCTGCAGAGAAAAGTTTCCAGGTTGAAAAGCTTCTCCACAGATACTAGCCACAGGGCTGACCTCGGGTCTGCTTCTCTAAGCAGCAGCTCATCTCTAAATAGCGTGGGCTTCAAAATGAATTAAGGGTGTTCCACGCCTTGGGGTTTAGTCCACATTGGGATGGAGAATTCTGCTGCTCTTCAACAAGATGTTGCTCAGCAGAGTTTGCTCCCTGTGATCACGATCTGCACTGAGGCCCTGTCATGCTGCAAAACACCAATGCGAGCAGCTTAGCCATCTTGTCCATAGACAGTGGCAGAGGTTACTTTAACATTTATGATTCAAGTTACATACATAAAAGACACTCAGTCTTATCAAAACTTGATTTAAACGGTTCAAAGGTTGAAATACAGACTTTTGTGGCCATTTGCAGGAACAGAAACATTTTAAACATTATTAAGCACGAGAAGCAACACAACTCATTCCTCCTTTACACATAAATTAACAGAGAAGACAACTCCATCTGACCTGGGTAGACAAATGTGATAGACCTTTCAGAAAGGATTTTTTCTCCTGAAAGTTATGAATCAACAGAAATTTCCTTCCTTCTCACATTATCCACACACACACAGAAGAACTTATTTAATTCTTAGGTATTCAGTTCTGCAATTCTATAACTCTGTAGCAACATAACAACACTGTCCAAATATGCACTTACGTGTGAGAAAGGGATGCTTCCTGCCTGTCCTGCATCCATCTTTCTGTATGCTAACAAATTACTTCTGTATCACAAAGCTATCTCTGAACAGGAATTTAACTTTTTTTTTTTTTTACCCTTGAGCGCATCAGATATTACCAAGTATGACAGAACTACTTTTAATTCGTAAGGTTTCTCCACTTAGAACTTCTTTATCCTGTCAATCTGCATGGGAAGAAATTGTGTTTTTTCTGACTATTTTGGTCTACTGATGTAAATGGCCAGGTCTCAAACTCCAAAACAGAAGAAGCTCCCAGAGCATCACCAGTAAATCTAATGAAAAAGGAGATTAAAAAAACCATGCATCTTGCCTAAAATCACTCAATAGTTCTGACTAGGAAAATGAGAGCTTCAGGAAAAATTGTGAATGAGTCCACTAGCTCAATAACTCTGAGATTCAACGACCTTAGGAGTTTTTGCATAAGCACTTCTACATGTCACAATGGTAAAGACATGTTAAAAGCTTAGGCAAAATCAAGAGATAAGCTGAACACCAATTAATGAAATGAAAGCAGTAATTTCTGAGGGGACATAAAAAAAAACCCCAACCCCAAACCAATCCCCAAACTTGGATGTGTTTAGTCTGGCTAAGAAGTAATAGTTTGTGGAGTCATGAGCATGATAATAATCTAAAAGTAACTGTGTAGGAAAATGAATTCTTTGGAGAAGCCAAGAGGGAAGAAACAGAACAATCTGAAGAAATGAAATACAGCTTATTAAGTGGGCTTAGACACACAATAAACTGGTTAAGACCCAATATTCATATAAGAAAAATCATGGCAATGCTGGAGACTAGACTACATATACTTAAGACATTTTCTACTTAGTTATTATCTACTGTGACACAAACCAGTCCTTATTTCTGTTGGACATGTATTATCTATAATAATCTTTAGTGGGATGATGAAAACAGAGCAACAAGCATCCCATCAACCCAGAAAGAAGATCACCTCTGAACTCCCACACTTGCAATTGGCTTTTCTTCCACTCCTTGTTTACAACACACAAACTTCCCACAAGAAGCAAGTGGTTAAAAATTGTAAAAAAAAAGTATTTAGTAAATTCCTCTTGCCCTCTGAGCAACAAGATGCAAAGATTCACACAAAAGCTCATTGCAAGCAAGGTCTGCAAAGTAGGGAGGAGATAGGAGTCCAACACGGCCCTTATTTTCACTACTTTTCATTTAATATTAAGGACAGTTCCATGAGCACAGGTTATTTGTTTGTTCCTCTACATGTCAACTGGCCAAATAAGTGAAACTTGTGAGGTTATTCTCTCCCGAGCACAGGTTATCCAAAGTTAGGTCATTTTCCATGTCACCAAAGTCAAGCAAATTTTTTTTGAGTATATATTAGAAAAGATAAAAAATTAGATACCAAGTACCTATAAGGTCCTTCCAGTAAGAACCAGGCAGCCAGGACAGAACTGCTGTTAATATCAATGCAAACAGCCATAGTAATACAATTTGTGCATAGCTGCTTTAAAAAAGAGAAAAATTCACAAACAAAGGCTGATTAAACAGCATTTCCAGGGACAGAAGGCTTACGGGATCTCAGGCTCTGGGCTCAGGGGGAAACAGTCCTGAAAAGCAAACATGTTCTTGGGTCAAAAATTTCACAGTCTTTTGCACAGATAGGCAGAAATGCAGGCAAAGGGACAAACCCATGTAGGGCTGCTCCCATCTATGCAATGAATACAGTGAGAGCATCTAGCCATGGACACAGGCAGAAAAGACCAGATGTGGCAGGTGGATCCAGATCCTGGGAATTGCAGGACAGCTACGGGATTCTCAGGAGGCACCATTTCCACAAACACCTCTCCAAGGTGTTGTCCCTCACAGCCCCACTTTTGGGAGGGCACTGGGAGAGACTCAGACACCCACCGCAAGGCAAAGACAGCGTCAGGCAGGAAAGCTGATGCCAGCCAGTTGAGGTTGTATTGCCCTGGGATACTGTCCGTTCCAAGGGAACTGTGGGGATGGGATAAACACGTTCAAATGCCGTCTTGCAATGCTCAGGGATTGATGTGCTCCATCAGTGTTACAGCATCCCACCCATCACTGGCTGACCCAGACGTTCAGTGTGCATGTGTGACTGAACAACACTCTCAGGGGAAGCAATTTCCAAAGCAATGAATTTCTGCAGGAGAGCAAGCCATTTCCTTGAAGAAGGGATCCAGTAAAGATGTACTCAACATTATGTAACTATAGATTTGAAAACTCATGTTAAAATGCTGTAGCATGCAGAGAGGAGTAGGCAGGGTTTGAAATCATATTTATACTGATATATCTGTATATCTACCTATTGCCATCTTTATCTCTATCTCTATACAATCTTTATATATCTCCATCCATATAGTATCTATATCAACAACACTGTCTGTCTGTCTATCTATCTATCTATCTATCTATCTATCTATCTATCCATCTATCTATCCCTCCATCTATCTCCTCATATCCGTAACTTCACCCTTCTCTAAAGACAAGTATAAGAATTCATTACCTGACAAATGCGAGGTGGGATACTCAGGTTACATCGTACAAAGTTATTTTTGGGCTAAGAACACACCCTATGGAAGGTGCAGGATCTCACCAAAGGAAGTTAAGGATATGTTAGACAACCACCTCTTAGAAATACTATGGGTATAGCTGACCTCATCCTGGGCAATGTGGACAAATTAAGTAACTTTATGAGTTTCTTTCTATCCAGCCCTGTCTTTTCCATGACTTTACTGACTTTATTTAAGCAACATCTAAAGTTGATTGCATTAGCAAGGTACTTCTGATTGTATTAGTAAGGTACTTCACAGTAGCTCTAATGCATTTGAATAATATATATTAGCGAGATAACTTAATTTTTTAAATGCACATGCATTTTTCTATCATGAATTAGGGAAAAAAATCTGTATAAAATTGCAAGCAAGAGACAAATAAAGCATACAGCATTTGAAAACAATTATTTTCTCAACTAGGAGAAAGGAAAATTGGCTTTTGAATAAAGGAAGTTTTGACTTGCTTAAAACTCAACACTTAATGAACGAACACACATCCACAAGACTTCTTGGGTGAGAGCACTGAAAACGAAGTGTTCAAGCCTCAAAGCTTCCACAGGTTATAAACCTGAAAAATACTAATTAACCCGACAGATCTTAACATGCTGCAGCATGATGCAAGCAGTCAGTTATATCTCCTTCTCCTCACTGCTTTGCAAAGACACATCTAACAGAGTTCTGTAAGGGAAAAGTCATCATTACTGTGCTTTTGCAAACTAAGTGGCTCAGCCAAGACCAGGAATGGACCTGAGCGCTGCAGAGCCCACAGCAGGAGCTCTATTCATGCAGCAATGCTGCTGATGTTAACAAGCATACAGGTTTTATAAAATATATTTAAACTAATTTAAAACATTCCACAGCAACTCTTCCAAGTTACTTTAATCTGAAATAGTCAAGGGCTGATTTTTAAACCTGAGTTTATTCCAAAATCCCACAGCTTTTACTGCCTATGAGGCAGAGACCTGAAGGGTACACACTTGTGAGAGCACTACTAATGCAAGAAATTAATTGGTGATACCAGAACAAGGGAAACAACCAGCTGCTTAGAAAATAGCTACTCTTTGTAACGGTATTTTATGATTATTTGTTCCTAAATAGTAATTATACCACCAAACATCTGGATGTACCAGCAGCATGAGCATAAATGAACACAGTTTTGGCACTTTCCAAAAACACAACAGCCAATGCAACACCATGGAAATGGCAATGCCTGCACCACAGAGCAGCTAGGAAAGGCAGCAATACTTTGAAATAACATGTTACATGATGGTAGAGACACCCCATCTACTAAAGATGTGAAAAGGTTCTTAATCACTAGCAGGATAAGTACATATTGCTTGCTTATTTGTGAAATTTTGGACCCAAGAACAAACTGCACTAAAGCAGCAGAATATAATTTTCTCTTATGTCACATCAGAAGCAGAGCTTGAAGACTGGTGTGGATGCTGACCGTAGGCAGCTGTGGAAGTAAAGAAGGTCTTTCGAGGGACAGGAATGAACCTGTGTCTAAAGAACAAGCTGTAATGAGAACATGCATGGGGCATAAAACACATCAAACACCCAGTGTGTTTTTATGATTTTAGAGAGAATCTGAATTCATACATTTCAAGCCTTTAATGAATAAATTAACTCTGCCTTCCCACAGTGGAAAATGTTCATAATCTTCTACATAAGAAATACCTGAAAAGCATTTTTCCCCCTGAATTTTTTACTTGGATTATAGTGTCCTGTTTTATCAGTGTAGACAAAAGACTACAGTCAACACAAGTCCAGAGTATTTTCATAGGTACAATGGTATTCACTAACCCATCTACCTCATCTTGGGACTACTGGCTTGCTCCAATCCAATCCAACCACCTCAATCCAACCACCTCAATCCAACCCAACTCAACCTAATCTAATGTAACCTAATCTAATGTAATCAAACCTAACCTAACCTAACTTAACCTAACTCAACACAATTCAATTCCTCCAATGCACCATTGACACCATACATCTTCTCCCTGGTCCTGGAGCAGCATAGAAAAGACACTTCCCCTTAATTTGTCTTCAGAGGCTAATCCTGTGACGGGTAAGAGGAAAAAATATCAGGAATTCAAGTGCTGCCTCTACAGTGTCAGCTTTGGTCCTGTGGGAAACCTGCTCCTGGTCCTCCCCTTCTGACGGCTGCTCCTGCAGGACAGTGGAAATGAGGTTAGCAAATGATGGGCTAAGATGGGCCTGTTGACCTGCTTTCCTGCTTCTGCTGGACACCTACTTCACGAGCCACCACCTGCCGAAAAGGATTCACCTCCTTACATCAAGAGAAGTGAAACTGAAGAGCTTAAATCCAAGTGATCCTGAAAATCCCGATTCAGGCGCTCACCACACCCTGAGGTGCCTAAGCTCCACAGACACCTCAACTCCTGACCTTAAAGCTTACACCCTTATAATGCTATCACTTCTGTCCACGCTCAGAAACACATCAGGCTTGGCAGTGAAAATACTTCCATGAGTCTCAGGCAGATAGAATGTTTCCATGTCCCCCTCTCCGCCTGCCCCGTAATGCTGAGTATGTGTGCAAGCCCCAGGGGCAGGAATGCCCTCTTCAGTCCTTCCTGAAGCTTCATTTCGCCTGAATCTCTTCCTACTCCTTGCTGGTTTTTCATCCACCTGGGACACCTGTTTCTCCAGAACACCTATTTCTCCAGGAAATCCAATTTTCAATTCCTCTTCCACAGCTTCCTCACCTGGCAGCTCTTCTTGAACTCATGGCCAGTGCCTGGCCTTGACCTTGTTGCATCTCATCCACACACTGATCCCAGCTGTCCTGTTCTCATGGCCCACCAATTTTTGCCTTTTTCTGACTTTGCTCCAGCCATTTCAAGAAGACCTCCTCTAACTCACTGCTAGTGCACCCATCCAATCCCTCCTCACAAACACCTTTCTCTTTCAGTTGCTGGCATCAAACACATCTTCCTTCTCCATGTTTTCCTCTTTCTTAACAGCAAAAGAAAGTCCCAGGTCTGATTTTGGCAAGTACTTTAAAAAGCACACAGGATAAACCTACCTCCCAGATATAGTGGTGAGGGCAGAAAAAGAGGACACATCTGTGAAAATGCAGTTGCCCTACTCTGCATGATCAGGGAAATGAGATGTGTATCTCCTAGGTGAGAATGACGGTTTCATGGGAAATTCAGGGCATTTTCTTAATGACTTAATGGAAAGGAAACACATCTGAGTTTGGAAAATGCCCTGGAAGATGAAGCTGGGCTGCCAGAACACAAACATCCACTAACAAATGGAGTTAAAAATCAGGTTTTGGGAGTAACTAACAGATTCCCTTAAGTTTGATAAAATTTTAGTAATGTCAAATAAGTATAAGCAGTTTTCTGGAAAAAAAAAAATTTGCAGATTTGAGGTGTGAATAATCCTTGTGCACTTGCAGGAAGTAATTTATGGCTAACCCACACCAGAAAAATTTTTGTTGTTTGCAGCACACCAACTGCTGTCTATATTTGTACACATATTACATCCCCCCACCCTGTGCATCTAGGAATTATATGACCCACTTCCAGGTGTCTGCATAGCTGTACTAGTGAGAAAAATGGCAAGAAAATAGTGCTGTTTTACCAGTGGATTTACACCAATATAGTGAGGGTTAACTTTCTTTTATTAGCATGACCTTTGCTGGTTGCTGTTAATGAACATTCTTGAAGGAGGCTGAACCCAGACGGTGGGATTTTATGGACAATGATCATTGTTGTGGGTCAAGTACACCTGTGCTGCAATCATAAAATTAATAACTTCTACAACAACAGCTTTACATATGGCTGTCTCAGAAGAGTGCCACTTGTGTAACTCACAGCCTTCGGAGACGTTATTTATAATTTATACCCAATTTGAAGTGCAAAGATTTTTCTCTCCCACAAGTCATGGTAATCAATACAGGTCTGCACCTATTACAGCCTGATGAGGTGAAGTGTGTGGTAAGGATCAGCTGCACTGGGCAAACAACACAGCTCATAAACATGGCTTTGCAAAAGGTATCTCCAGTGGCCATTTCCCACACCTACGCTGTGAGAGCAAATAAGGGAGGAAATAATTTTTCTAGGGGTACCATCCCTGCTAAGTGTTACAAACTAAATTAATTGTGTATTTACCTCAGAACTACTCTGAAACTTGAGGGATTTTCACATGTCACATGGATTTTAGGCTTCTGCACCCCAATAACACATCAAGACTTAATGCGGGATACTATGAAGTCCCTATATCACGGAAAGTGGCAATTTAAGACTAAACACTAATTCACAAAGGCTTTGCAGATGTGAATTACACTAAATTTAACTAAGCTTAATAATATCCCACTTCCTGTGACTTAACTTCAGAGATGTCACTAGAGGGACTGTTTGAGATTAATGATCATAGAGCTGCATTTCATTCCCTGCTTAACCCTCCTCCTTGTTACAGCAGACAGCAGCTCTGCCTGGAAGTGCTCAGTGCATGTGCCTGGCTTCCTACCTCTTCTGAACAACACCACCCAAAATCAGTCACGGGTGATGCTCAGGATGCAAGGGCAGCAAGCCAGTCACGCGGCAAAGAGTTCAAGACAGGCATCAGGTGGGGGAGGCAGTGAAGTGAGGCACAGGCAGACTGAAGCCAAAGGCAGCCGTACGGCAGACACGACGAGAAGGCATGTTGTGTGCTGGCATGTGCTGACCTCTGCCAACAGCTCTCCTGACATCCCTGTCTATGGCAGTCAGACATGAACATCAGTGTGGGAGGTGAGTCTGCCAACAGTAGGAGAGAGAACTCAAAAGTCTGGGATGAACGTGACGGGAAATATTAAGTTCATATTAAGGAAAAAACCACCCCAACCAAATAAATCCTTAAGAGCTGAGAATGTTCACTGTGGGTTTGCATGCATGGTAAGGCCCCATTGCTGAGATCTGGCTGGAGAAAGCTCAGTGAGACCCAGGAGTCAGTGGGATGAGAACAGATAGCGGTTTCTCCTGAATAAACTGCAGATCATGTTCTGCTTTGCAGCCTCGGGAAAAACACACCCGAACACGAAACAACCCCAAAGTCAGGGTCTTTCTGCTAATCCAGTTTTAAACATCCAGTTGCAGAGTGGCAAAGTTTCTAACCATTCCATTTAAATGGTTTACACTAAGCTTCATTTGGGAGACCACATCTATTTCAAAGCAGGGACTTCACTACTACCCTTTAAAAAATAATACAATAAATAACATCAAGCTCCAAAGCTGCATCTTCAAGCTGACACAGTCACTTCAATGTTGAAGAAACAATTTATGATTTCCCCCTTCAGCCAGAGGAAAAATAAAACCCCAAACATCCAAAGACAGAAAACAATGGCGTTTAATGAGCTCCTTGTATTTCCAAATGCAATTTTCACTTCAAAATACAATCCTGATCTAGTAACTGATCTTTCCACATGGAGTCTTCCAGTAGAACCAGTACTGCTGAGACAGACTGTGGAAAAATCAAGCAAGATCCATTGTGTCATGGCAGAGATTTTTTGCCAAGCATTTAGTAGGTTCTGAAGAAAACTACTTTAGTCTCTTCTATCCAGAAAGGTGGTTAAACCTTGGGAACTGGGGATAGAAACAGAAATTGCCAGGAAAGTATATTTGGAAGTGCAAGAGAGATGAAATACTTAAATGAGTTTCAAAATTTGGTAGTTCAAATTATTTTCTTTTCCTTACATCAAAAACCTCGGTTTTGTTACCTTTGTTTTTTCATAAAATTAGAACAAAATAAAAAGAAGCTGTCAAGGTAGTTTCTCCCTGAAGAATCACTGAACTGGAGCTATGTCTTCCTGCATTAAAATTATCAGTTATTGCCACAGCTGACCTCCCAACATTACATTAAAAAAGTATGAAGAAAATCACTTAAAATACATTGGACGAGTTCTTCTCTTGATGGCCCATGCATATCTCTTAACAATTATTGCTCTATTTTAGTTTAATTTGTCTAAATCATCCCAGGTTGGATTTCTTTTCAAGCAAGTTTAAAGCAAACTGTTGACGTATTAAGGAAAAGACCTCATCATGAAAACAAGGATTGAGGAAGGAGCTGAAATTTGTCTAAATAAGAGCAAGAGCAATATGCAAAAATGCACAGACAAGTTTGACAGCCATTGCTCACAAAATCCCGCAATGAGTTAAAATGAAAACTGTCTCCTGTAGAGGGAAGTTAGAGAGGAGCTCGTATATGAATACATGAGGAAAACTTGCACTGTGGCTGGAACATTCCCTGTTAGTCTGGGGATAAAGGAAACATTACAACCACAATGTATTGCCATATTAAATTAAGAAAACATTTACTTTTTCACTCTGTTGTGAAAAGTGAAAAGTCTGTGAGTGACTAAAAAGCAAAGACCTTGAAGTCAACAACATCCCCATCTGTTTTGTCATGTTTTACAGATCCAGAATGACAAACACTTCACATCACTGTCTCTGCAGCCACGATTGCTACTTTCCACAGGAATCGAATGAAGTTTTACAGTGCAAATATTCCACATTTTCATGAATTTGCTTTCCCAGGTCTGCATTCGGACACATACTGAAAATCCTACAGGACTCCCTCTGAGGAAGGACTGCTAACTGAGGGGACAGGGCATTGTAAATATAGGGTTTGCTCTCCTTTGTGAAGATGCGGAAAGCAGCAGCCAGGCAGCTCAGGAAACTTGGTGCCATGGTGAGGTCTGTGCATCTGGGCATCTGCAATGGAAGAATAGGTAGGAAAGGTTTGGGAGGAACGGGTGTGGTTGAGAAGATTTCTATTGCTTTTTATTGCAAAGAACTCACATCCCAAGGCAAACCAGCTTCCATGCCAAAATGTCTTCAGCAAAATAGGACTGCAACAGCAGCTCCTCTGCAGCTGTGAGAGGAGCAGCGCTCACCAAGGTCATGACTTCTGCAGCTGCAGAAACCTTCACAGAGCCTTGCCATGAAGGACACCCTGTCCCATGCTGCAGACTGACAAGGTGCTCCTGCTCTTTCACAGGAAGAGAAATAGGGCATGTAAAACCACTTGTCGTGGAAATGCATCCCATCCACTACCTTGGCAATAGGTGGAAGCATCAGGATTTGTCCTGTAAGCCTAGGTGCAAGGGTGTTGGTGGGAAACAAGTTTGCTACTGGCCTAAATTAAGAATAACCGTCATTCATTTTCATATTTTCTGCCCAGGAGATTCTAAGGATGCACCTTGAAGGAATCTTACTGCTCAGCTTGCACAATGCTGACTGGGCTGTACTTCCAATGTGCATGCAAGTGCTTAAATTACGTTTCACAACAAAAGAGATTCAGTAAAAAGCCCCACCAAATCCCACAACAAAACTAATAAAATAAATCTGTGTCAGGCATGCTTAACAAATCAACTAGTTGCAACAGCTTTGGTATGGCCTGAGAAGTGCTGAAACCAAATATTTCCTTACGACATTCATTACTTAAGGTGGATTTCTGAAATATGAAAACCAGATTTGTTTTAATTGAGTTTAGTATCCCAAATGGATCACAGAGAAATTTTTATCTGACTTTGTGTATAAGGCAAGTAAGTCCTCTGTAGTTTGGGATCTCAATAGTTCCCTTTATAAGAGCTTGTTTTCAGTTGTTTATAAATTTTGCCAAGCTAAGTATTTGGGATGAAAATTCCCATGCTCTGTCTCTGCCTTAGGCTGATTATTATTATTTTTTTATGTTTCAAGTGAGAGGATTTAGTCACTTCCGGAAATAAGACTGAGGGAAAATATATTTTGCCCCTGTTGGGAGGAATAAAAAGTGAAACAAACGAGAAAACAAAAAAATGTCTTACAAGAATTTTGCTGAGCAGCTCCCATGCCTGTTCTTCACCTCAATAGTTTGAAATCTGGAAGGTAAAAACCCTGTTGTCCTTCTGCAATTCCCAAGAAAACACAGCCAGTTTTTTGCCTAGTCACAAGCCTTTGAAAAATCTTATTTGCATATGCTCAGCATAGAGTGCCCAGAATCAGGAAGTCTAAGTGGCCAAAGATTCCTCTGAAGATGCTGTTTGCAATGGGCAAGCTCCAACCCAGAGCACACAGGACTAAGCCAGACCTTTTTTTTTTGCCACTGCTGCTCCCAGATGTTGCAGTCTATTGTGGCATCAGGCAGAGGAACTAAGTGCAGGCAGCACTCCGTCCTGGGCTCCAAATGGAGGCAGAAAGAGGGGAGAAGGGGAAAAAAGCAGCCTAATGTAAACAGAGAGGAGAACTAGTCCCTGGAGGGCAGAGGGATGAGTCAATTGAGACAGGAGATTGACTGTGTAAAAAGATCAAAGAGAAGAGATACAGGAACGCCAAGGAAGGTTAAGGGAACACCTCTGCAGAAGGAAAGACCTTGAAAAGCAGGGAACTGTTTGCAAAGAGAGGTTAGGAGCCAGAGATGAGGGACAGCAGACAGTGTGGACACTCAGGAGAGTAGACATGGAGGGGAGGAGAGGCACAGTGGGACACGGCTTTCCGAACTAGGTAAGAGCTGCCTTATGGGAGACTCAATCTCTCCAGGCAAAGATGAAACTGTCAGTGCTTCATTCTCCCTTGGCTGTGGTTCACCGAGAAGGTGACAATCTACTGCACTAATACTCTCAGCACCTTTACCTCACTTCACCAGCCCATTCATCTGAGCCCAAACTCCGTATCTGAAATTTCCACCTCTGCAACTGACCTGCAGCCATAGAATATCACATGATAAAACTGCCTTTCTTAGTCTTATTGAGGTTGAAGAAAACAAATTACACACAGAAAACTGTATTAGGAGAATATTTGAAGCATGCATGCTGAAGGGACAAGTTAAGGACATTCAGTTTAGTCAATGTCAAAATGGTTCAGGCAAAACTGAGGGGGGATGGTGCTTACTGGTGCTGCTCTGGTACAGTGTTGACCTTGCAGGGAGTGTTATGCTGCCCTTGAGGATCACTTGTGCATTTTTCCACCAGATGCCTCTGTTGACCTGCAGCTACTGCCTGGGAGTAGGGAGAATTGGTCCAAATAGATGAGGCTTTTGCAGCAAAATGTGAAGTAACTTCAATGCAGTACAATGAGTAAATGAAGGAGAATGCAACACAGTTTGGATATGGGAAACTCTTGTAGTAGAATGCTGTGAAGTGTATACTGGCTATTACATGGGCAGTGAAAGAAATTGTGAGTGTTTGGATAAAAACCCCCAGGTATTTAAAGCAAAACCTAATGGCTGTTTTAAAAAATATCAATAAGGAATTAATCTCATTGACGGAAAAAAACTCTACAGAGCCCCAAGCTCCAAGGAGGACTTTTTTGAGCATTTGTAGACAGGAGTCTCAGTGCAAGCAGCTCACAGCTGAGCTGGCTCTCTAATCTTTGCTGGTGCAAAGACATGGCTCGTGTGTTTTCTTACATCCAAAGTTTCCACGTCACCTAAATTCCCAGTAGCCAGAGAACAACGAACCTTCCCCAAATGGTCAGTCTTATATTTTTATCTTAATCTACCTGATGGCAACTGCTGTTTTAAACTGAGTGTAGTTGCATTATGTAGTTGTGATCACTGTAAAGAATAAGAGGTAATATAGAAGTAATGGTTTGTTACGGAAAAATAGATGAGGTAAACAAGAAGGAAACTGAACAAGGTAACTGAAAGCTTTATGCTTCTTTTATTTTATTCTTTCCTAAGATGGTGACTGAGAGTAATTTGAAGACATCATGGATCCCTTAATTATACTGTGTGCACCTATGGGATCCACTCCTGCAAACATGTAAGTGAGGTGACTTTTGTTTCATAGCAGTCTGTTATTCTGTTTTCCTACCTGTTCAAAATAAACCTTGTTCAAGCCAAAACAACTGCTTTGCAAGCCTACCTGCAACTTCTTCCTAGGGTGATCCATAGTCTACCAAAAATCTCTTATGCATTAGCATCTAAACTAGCAGAGGAGCTGCGCAACACCGCTGATGGGCTGAATGTATCAATTCCAAGGGACATCACAGGTTGGCTTGGTCCGGGGATGCACAAGCCCCATGGTTCTGCAAATCTAGTGGTATAAGAAAGGATCTGCAGAGCTGCACTCTCTGCAGGGGACAAACTGCCTTTGAAGGACAAAACATAGGTAGCAGTACAAAAGAATGAAGCACAAAATCTTGCCATTGTCTGCTCTAGCATAAGCTTCAGCTGGTCTGTCACTGTAACATAAGTCAATTAAAAGTTTAAACGCTCCATACATTGTTGGAGCTAAGAATGGCTGGTCACTAAAAGCGATATTATTCTGTAATCACATCACACGCATCTGTAGACTCATTCCTGAAATTTGCTTCCATGGCTTTAGATAACAGTTACTTATTTTTTTGACATGTGATTAACAGAACAGTGATAAAGAAAATGAACAAATGAAAAAATACTTTATGAAGAATCATGCAAGAGATCATAAATGGCAGATTTAGTATCAGCAATGGCAGTTTTAATAATTATTTTATAGGAAAGAACACTACATCCAAATTTTAACTTTGTATGATGTATGATGCTGTGACATATACGAGTTACTTATTTGGAATGACAGCCATGCACGGTTTCTTTTCCTTGCGTCAGCTGTTAGCACATACATTTCTGTGCTAATATGATAGGATTCTTTGAATGAGATAAAAAGGAAGGATGACTTAGCCACAGGCCGCTCTGCAGCAAGCAGAATCAATTAACCTCCCCCAAACAATTTAATTGATCAATTTCAAATACAGGAAATCTCCTGAGTCCAGTCAAGTCATAGAAGGCTCAGTTTCAAGAGCAGATATCAAACACCCATACGAAATATGTAACAATCCAGGCAAACTACAAAAGCATTAATATGCCTGCAGAGGAAATCACCTTATAAACATTCACATTCAGTAGCATATTTACCTCAACTACACTGCTCATGCAACATGTTACCATTTAGATAACACAACACGTGTTGCACACTCTTATCCAGATTTTATGGCCCAATATCTTTTACCAATTATTGTTTGTTGCTCTGTTTACTAGTACCATATCACAACATTCATCCTGGGCTTGGCAATGACAGATGTTGCTATACATACTCACAGCAGGATTTTTTGCTTAGCACCACAGGATGCTCCACCTTGGCTCTGTGCAGTATACAAACTGCTAATGCAAAAATCCCAGTTCTGAGTGGCTCTGAAAAGGCATACTGTTACAGCACCTTGATTTATTCCAGCAGAGACTCTTAACCCATGCATTTACCAGTACCTTTTTAATTTCCTGACACAACCGGTAAGGAAAATGCTGTCTCTTCCACCAGGGCTTACGTGCAGATGCCCTAGCAGTCAACGCACCGGTGTGCATCAGCCTCTCAATTATTAGGACAAAACGTTTCAATTACTAGTCAGATTTTCAGGACAAGAACTCTTCTACTCCCTTTCTTTTGAATGCAAACTGGGCACTAGCACAAACATTTCTCTCTTAAAATAGCAATATACCATCTGTTTAACTCTCTAAAGTGAGAAACTCAGCAGCTAAGCCATTATAGAATGTCAAATGTGCATACGACATGAATTAGTTTGTTGAGTAACAGTTACTGGGCTTTAATGATGTTTTTGGGTTTTTCAAGTTCTTCCTCTTCAAAATATCTACCCCCAAAATTGAAGTGATGTCATTAAGCACTGAAGACTAATTAGCAGGCTTCTCAGGGAGTAGGCAGGTAACAGTGAGTTTTCTTCAAAGGGCTCATGATACGTATGCTGATTAAGACTATCTTTACTTAATGTGGATAAAGTGTGGGAATAAGAGTGCGAAAAATCTGAAGCCAGAATAAAAAAGAGACTAAAAGAACTTAGCTTTTCACTTTTTAAAGATAAATACCTGGAAAAAGAAAAGTGTTTCATTTCATAAAATTGCCAGCTTTGCAATCCATACAGGCACCCTTTACAGCCTCTTCAAAGAAAATAAAGATAGATCATTGTGCAAGCAGCAACATATATTTCTGCCGTGGCACTTTTGCTAAGAGGAATGTTTGAATTATGAATTTGTAACAAGTTTTAACTATGAAATGATGAAAACCTGGCACTTTCACAAAGCCCCATCAACAAAAAAAATACTGCACATCAGGTAGCAGTGCTTAAAACCACTGCTCTTTGCCTTCCCTTACACATGGCATGGTTCACAAGTCTCGGATCAAATGTCCTATGGATCACTTGAGATTTGTCTTCATCACCTGGAAGCTTGAAGTTATGGGCCATGGTATTGCATGATGTAGATATTCCCCTTCAGACCCACCCATTTTCTTTCCTCACATCAAAAAATAAACCGCCAAAATTCTTGAACAGTTATTCCATGTCACAGATTCTTTTAGGAGGAACAGGCCAAAGTCAAATTTGCTGAGCCATACCCCAACCAGAATCCCCATGATTTCATAGATGTAAGTAGCTTAACATTATTTCAGTGTGCCACACTGTCACAAAAGGGCATTCTAAGTGTTAAGGTTGTATGCTGAGCTATCAAAGATTCATGTAGAAATGTACCAACACCCTTCATAGAAAGCTAATCAAATTTGAAATTACTGACATGTCACCTTGAGGAGGAATTTGATTTATTATTTGCAAAGCAATCCAGAAAATAGTGAGGTGGACTACTGTTATACTGACTTCACGACATTGCACTAGTTTTTGTTGTTGCTTTTGTGCCTGCCCTAAGTAATAATAAACAACAAAACTTTCTTTATGCTGTTAAGTTGCACAAAGGTGAAATATGGCTGCTTAGAAGTGTGTGGCTGCACAAGAGTTGTTTGCCATCCATTAATGATATGTGATAGAGAGCACAAAATGGCGTGAAGCCAGCTTTCTTCTTTGCCATCGTCCCATACTCGATGGGGAACGTTGCCTAGATTCACACCAGTTCCATGACCTTCCCTGCTTGTTTCTGGGTGGCAGGACCTGCTTCAGTGAGATCAGACATCATGCAAATAGCATGCAAATTTTCAAATGTCACAGTTTAGGTGCATACATAACTCGTAGGGTATTAACTGATTTGTGCTCATAAATCACAACACTGGCAAACACAAACCAGGCGTTGCGTATGCAGTTCTCAGGCACAAATGCACGCTAAGCACCTGAAAATCTGCCTCACTTTTAGCTTACATCAAACACATGACTTGGCTTCATAAGATAATGTAGGATCCCACTCAAAAGTCACACACCTGGTCACTGCAGCATTTATTCATCTGTTCCATGTCTTAACACACAGTGCCCATGTATGCTGTAGACTGAGTTCTCTGAAGTGAAGGTTTGGTTTTAGCACTGATATTTGCTCTTTGTTGTTATGTTTAGTCCTGTACATATAAGAGCACATGTTTGTGGCACAATGTAAACAAGAATTCCACATTTGAGATCAGCTATCCTGGTAAGTAAAAGTCTATGCGCATAAACAAATCTGTTCACTACCTTCAAATACTTTTGTTGTATAATTATATCTCATATATATCCTCACAGATGTATAAAATATATTCTTAGGAAATTTGCCATGGAATGTTGCTGCTTATAGTAAGTAAATGGTGTATTTGTGTACTATGCTCCATACTTACATACATGAAGCATATTTGTATACTTACAGAACTGCCAAATATTTCAATTCTGTTACTATACAAACACATTGATATTACTGAAAAAAAAAAAACATCCTCCTTCCGCTAACTCTCCTAAGTCTTTTTGAGACTGGGTTACCAACATACCTTTCAGAAAATGTGTTTTTATACTGATAAGGCTACATCAGACTAGGACTAAGGATACTATACATCTAGGTAGGCTTACAGCTAAGAACACAGCTTTTATCAATCCAATTAAATCAGGACTTATTCAAACTTTAGCCTTCACTGCTATCTCCATTACCTGCTATCTCCTAGTGCCAAACACTCCACATGAACTACTACCTTGATGTAACCTGCCATTTCCCCACGGCAGTTCATTTTGGATATTATCAACTAAACTTTTGAACCAAGTTACCAAACCTCTCCTTTCCCAGATGCTGTACACGAGCTAGGATGCACAACATGTTTTCTTGTGTTTTACTACTAAACTCCTCAGTATGCACCCGAAATACCAGGATGGACCAATAAAATGCACTGGAAATGTGTGCAGAAGAAGGTGAAATAAGATTGTGAACTTTTTACCATATTCCATATTTCCTTCTTATATCCAGCCTTGGTAATCCGTAAAAAGAGACAAAAATTGCACTTCCATACAGATGGCTTTGAAAACATTTACTTCAAACTTCATCAATAAGATCAAGAAGAAACTTAGATTCTGAAAATGTGGGAATTTTCAAAATGCAATTTCAATAACTAAAAGAGTAACAAGGGATGTGAGGAGAATTTCAAAATATTAGCATTAACAACTTTCTTTTTTTAGACAGGTTCTGTCTGGCAAATAAAGCTGTTAAGTGATTCCAGTAGCATCAATATTATACACAAAAATGGGATATCATTAATAACAATGAAGAAGAAAAGAATTCTCATGGGAGATATAAAATGCATGTGCAACAAGTTAAACCCTCACTCTCCTAATCCAGTCTGAGCCATTTAATTTCTCAGGTTTTTTAAATATATTAATAGGTTTGCTTTTTTTCCCCCACAAAAACCTTTTAAGAAGCATTCATAACACTGTCACAAAAGTAGAAAGCTAGCACAGATGACTTTGTCTACTTGCTATTGAAGCAAAGGATAGGCCTGATGCCTAATCTGAAGCTGACCTAATAGATAAAACCCTTGGGGTCTCAAATTTACATTTCATAAGCTTAATATTCTGCCTGATTTATGATTTGCCTTCTTAAACAAAGAAGGATGTACTTAACAACTTTACTTTTGTGTGGTTAACTGTTGATCTGAAAATGGCACATAAAATGCATTTACATCAGCACTGCCTAATAGGCCCATAATGATTCTTTATTATGCTTCAGTGAAAGGCAACTGAGTGACAAGTAACTGATTTTGTAGATCAAATAACTTTCTGCCACCCCCACACAGCTCCCAGCTGCTGCACACTTTATATGCCAATACAAATACAGTTGTAAAGTAGACAAATATATTATAACTATGTTATTAAATGAGACACAACACGGGGTGTTGCAAGAATTTAAGAGCCGTTCAGTGCCGTGACTGGGAATTACAAGCATGCAAAATCACACTCTAAAGGGACTTCAGTTCAAAATTACTGCAACCTTCCCTCTGTTACTTTTTAATATAAGATTTTAGAAGTGATTTTGCTCAGATAATGCCTCTTCTTTTTTTTTTTTTTTTACCTGCAGAGGGCCAAAGAAGCGTGGGGCATGCTCCCCCTCTATGTGTAAGAGGTATTTAAAGCAAAGCATTTCAGTATAAAGATGGATGTGCAGGACTCCTGATATTGAAAGCTGATGGTAATGACACCAGGCACCTGAAAATGCACACTCGGCTGAAATGCTGTAAAAGCCTCCCGTGTGCCAAATTTTATTTTTATGTATTACTCTGCAAGTAAATAATGATAGGACATCAGAGCCTGTCTGATAATTTTGGACAACAGCTCTAACCCTGTCATCATGGCCATGGGATAAACTGGCACATACTCAGCTCTGACCCACCGAGCCTTTTATCTATGTGTGTCTCCATGGACCAAGCGAACAAAGGGCAACTGGTAATTTACACATGAATCAACTTTCTTGTCAGAGCAGGCACCAGAGACGTCCCTTTTCTCTACCACAGCAAGGAAAAGCATCCAGGTCTGAGCTTGTCTCTCCAGAAATCATGCAAACCAAAGAGCAATGTATTGGGAAATGGTGTGTTGGCAGAGGCATGCTCTTCTGGACGCCAGATAAAAAATGGCAACCGCAAAGCAGCAGATAAATATTGGACTTGAAACAGGACTGACAGCAGCAGTGAGCCTTTGTCCTATTCAAAACATGTGATGTCATACAAACTGAAGCCAAGATACAATCCTGATAGAAGATTATACAAGATATCTGAGTGGGTATCTGTAAGGAACTCAGCCTACATTTCAATAAGGTACAAATCTTGCAATGCCTCAGGTCTCATTTCCCCTTTCCTGCAGCTGCCTTTTGAAAAAGTATGCAGACTGTCCTGGGCTTACAACGCTGGGCATGGGCACGTAATACCACTGATAAAATAATCCATGACCTTTATTTTTGATGAAAATTAGCCTAAAACATTACAGTGTAAAAGTCACCTGTAAAGATAAAGCAGGGCTTGCCTTCAGCTTATATCTCATTATGAAGAGAAACTTTTATCGGTCCATAGGCACCACTCATACTCTCTTCCCCACAGTGAAGAACGGTGAAGCAGGGTACAGCACAGTTCTGTTCAACAGTCAAGATCTCAAAGGCATTTCTGTGGTTTAAACCACTGCAAGCATCATACTGCTATAAAACAAAGACAGATGTTTTATTGCCAGATTTAGCATTTTATACGTCTATTTCTGAAAACTTAAGTTTTTGTGCGCTGTAACATCCGCTCTGCTACTGCAGAGATTTTTCTCTGCATTCTTTAAATGGAAAGGATGATGCAGGCTAGCATCAGTGAAAAGCTTGAATTAAACGTCAGAAGCTGGGTCACCCAGCGCTGCAATGTTTCTTGCTCAGCATCAGCAGATAAGGCCCCTCCACTGGTAGACTCCTGAGGAAGGCTTTCTGGAGACAGTGGCTCTTGCTTGCAGCTGATTTCAGAGAGACATATTTTCCTTTCCGCAGTCTTTTTCCACTCCACCACTGATGCTATTTCCCTAAGCCCCATCCATCACTCTCTTGTCTCCATTTCTGTCACTTGTGCTAACATTTGCTTGGAGGGGCCAGGACAGATTAGAAAAGTAGCCTGATGGCAGAAAACTGCCATCACTGCCCATCCTCCAGGCAGCTCTTAATAACTGTAGGCACTAAACAAACATATATTATACAACTATTTAATATAAGAAAAGGAAACTACTACAGTTACTGATGCCATGTCTTTGCCTTCTCTAAATCTGAAATGTAAAATAAAACTTAATGTTTTTCTTATTTTTACCCCAAGTAAATTTCCTGCTTTTTACAATTCCACCTTTTCTTCAGTTGTTACCAGCCTGTCTTTTGTTTAACATTTACCCAAAAACATATTCATTTGTGAGGAAGCTTATAGCACACTCCCTTCCTTCCTAAAATATGTGAACATAAAGATACGGTTCAAGGAATTGATTTCACATGTCCAAAAGAATATCCGTAAGAGCAATAGCCATGTACCTGATGGACAATGCAGGCCTCACTACTGAATCTCATTGTTCTAGTATTTACATTGTGATATACAGTTTTAAAATAATGATATGGGTTGGATATGCATTAATTTAAATTTAACAGCAATACAGCTAATATCAGATCTGAGTTTATTAGCGTGGTGCATTTTCTGTGAGCATGAATTGACTAGATGCCAATGATTTTTGAACTACATAGTGAAGCCAGTTAGTTCGAAGAAATAAAGTGATACTTCTCTCTAGTGTCATACTAAGTGCTACAGTATGATTTATGCCGCTGATAAAGATGTTGCTATAAGCCAAAACACAACTACAAAGACTTTATCAACTCATAAAATTTACATAAGCGTAACAAGAAACTCAGCTTTGAAAGAGTTGCATTTGTGTTGCTAAACGTATGTCTTTAATGGTCACTGAAAACAAAGGTAAAAATCCAATATAAAATGCAGGTTTTTTTCATTGACATGAAATCTCATTCTCTGTTTTCTGGTACTTCGACTTGGCTCACTTTGCCTGCCACTGCTGTGTAAATCCTGTGTAACACCCCTAACACCATTCTCACTGGATTTGTTAAAGCCAGTACTGATGCCCAGGCTCGCCAACTAGACCACAGTCACAGTGTTGCCTCTTCACTGTCCTGCCAACGAATCCTTTCTCTGCAGATACTTCTCCTGAATGTGGCTGTGAAGACCCTTCTTCACATTTTAGAGCTTTGACCATGCACTCTTCTATTTGGTTCTTTCTTCAGCTCTGCTTTCTTGATCTTGTCTCACATGAGGAAATTTTTGTCACTTTCAGAGTCCACAGACTTCATTTATGCTGATAAATTTAACTCAAGGAAGAATATTGTTGAGCACTGCATCCAGCTAGCATTGAATGACCTGTGCCTGTCCTCAAACTAAACTATCCCCAGCCCCAAAACAGGGTGATAGCATCCAGCTGCCTCTGGAGAACAGACCTGGGGGAAATTCTCACTCCCAAACTGTGCATAAAGAACATCCCTTGGCATGGGCACAGGGGCACCAGCCATTTTGTGAGGAGCACAAAAACTGAGGCAGCCACCAGGGCTGTTGTCAGGCAGTTTTATTTACTAACTCAAGACATATGAGAGCTTCCTGTCTCCTGCCCAATCTCATTTCAAACTCACTCCTGCCTCCAGTCAGCTCATACAAGTGAAAGTCCTCTAAGCGTTAACTTCTGCAATCTTTTTCCATAAACTTCTGCAGAGCTACTTGATGAACTTCCTTCAAGTCCCTTAAGAAAGCTCTCCTTTGCTGAAATGACTGGCAAGAATGAGAGTAACTAGGCTGCTGGTCCTTTTGACAAACACTGTCATACCATACAAGAGTGTTTTGTGGCTTCTTTCTTCTTTTTCAGATTTCAGGACATGGGGGGACTTTGAACAGTGCTTACCATACAGAGCCTACAGTTACCAATTTTCAGGGAAGTACTCATACGGTGAAATACGACAGAAGGGCCATGCCAAGGTCAGAGCAAACCCAGTTCATGTATTACTGCCAAGCTGGACCAAGCAGCATGAAGCTCTGCCTAATACCCAGTAGCTTCCCTTAACAAGACCAGTTGAAAACTGCTGGAAAAACACGGTCACCATGTGTCCACCATCAACACATCACTGTGGACACCTGTTTTGATGGTCCTGTCCCAAAATGCCTTTCACAGGCAGCTACAGAAGCTCTGAAATTTTACCAAGCAAAGATGGACAACAGAAACAAAAGGAAGGATGATGTTTTGTTCTCACAACCAGGACAGATTAAATACTGACAGCCCCTCTTGCCATGCACATCCACAGGCCAAAGGGTCTGTTGCCCCTCTCCAGGCAAACAGCCATATGGGTTTATATTTCCATCCTTTGAATGTATGCTCTTGCTTTGCCTTCACTTGCCTTGACTAGTTGAAGGGAAGGTGTACCTTGCCTTTTCTCCTTTTGCAGAAAAGCAGAGCCTGTCTCAGAGAGCCCAGATCCTCTCTGGGAAGAGACAGGTAGGTCCCTTATATTTATGCTGAACAAATCAGACACCTCCATTGCAAAACTGGTTTCACTGAGGTTTATCTGTGACATTTAAGCACAGCAATGTCTTGGTGCATGTTCCCTCATTAGCTTTAGAAGATGGCCAACCTTTCTCACAGAGTTTAGATATCACAAATATCTCTTGTCCATGCCAAGGGGGTGCTAATACACAAATACTCATTCCCATGTAGGACATACTAAGGACATACATTCTGACTACAAGCAGCGTGGTCTTATTTTCTCTTAATGTCTAATTAAAATCCAGCAGTGGACTGAATTAACTTGGTTTGCAAGGGAATCCAATCATGAACTTCAAGATGCAAGGGCACTGAAATGGCACGCAAATTAACATCATTAAAAGACAGAGCAGGTGAACGCTGTCTGTGAAACTCAGCAACTTCCTCAATCACACACTCTCCAAATAAAAATACATTTAAATGTAGAAGAACATACTTTCTGAACAAGTCTGGGAGAAGCCAGAGGATCTCTCTGCCCAGAGCTCCCAAGCACATCCTTCAGGCAGAACTAAGCTCCTGAACCAACTCTATTAACGCAACTGCTCCTTGGACAAACCCTAAATACACAGACAAAAGGGCTCATGAGCTATCTTCTGATGCTGAAGAAACCTGCTTCCACCAGTGACAAACTCACTTGTGGTATATGACTGTCTAAACCATCTACATTTTAACATCATCTCCGCTACTCCTAGCTGGCTATGGTCTGATTCAGCAGCTGCTGGAGGGATTCAGATGCAGTTAAACAATTCGCAAACCAGAAGGAAATAGGATAGGATCAATAATAAGAAAAAACAGTAGAGCAGAATGCAACTCATAAATTGGATGGGTTAATCCAAACATTAAATATGCTAAGTAATGCTGCATTCCCTGTAAGGAGTAACTTGAGGCAGTACCTGGATCAATAAAATGTTTGCAGGAGACCTTTAGCACAACTGTACTGATAAATTTGCTGACAAAGACTTCTGTTGTTTCTTTGATTTAGTTCTGTCGATAACTTTATTTCTTTATCCACCTTTTCTACCCTGCCTTTCCAGCTGAGCTGAGTCTGAGGATACATACATATATATATATATATATATATAAAAATAACATGTCAACAAGAAGATATAAATTTTTTATATACAATTTTTTCCCCTCAGAGCTGACATAAGTGACCATCACGATTAGGACAGTGTACAGTGCTCCCATATCACTGCAGTTATCATGACCTGCTCAGGTTCACTTCTGCAGCGTGCACAGACCTCTACATATGCTGAACCTACTGCCAAGCCCCTTCCACATGCAGGACTTCTTAGCAATTCAAGTACGTGATGGTACTTGAATTCCTAAGAAGTCGTGGAGCGTAGTGGAGCTGAAAACACACACAGGGACCAACTGCAGCTGGTGGCTGTCCCAGGAAAAAAAGAAGCTGCAGAAGTTTGCTGGTGTATGCAAACCCCATCTTGGAAAACAGATATATTTTTTCATGTCAGGAATAACAAGGTCATCATATAGAAGTACTTGCAGATGTGCCAAACTGGATATGTTTGTCTTTTTAATATGGATTACTGATCTATTTAAAGAACATGTCTCAGGCTAAGTATTTAGATGAATGACTTGGAACTTTATTGGGATTTATGGAATTTGATTAAGTGCATTTTCCTGTCACTCAGGTAAGTATTTTTATTAATTTTATTCATAATTTTGTTTTATTAATCAGTGACCTGCCACCAAGAATAAACATGAAATAGGGATTTGCTCAACTTTCAGCCATTCAAAGTATTCAAATCTGTATCTCTCACATGCATAATCTCTCCCTCCTGTATAGACAAATTATGCAAAACACAAACATTTAACTATTAATAACTTACTAGGAGACCACACAGAACATGATTTAAACCTCTATGTTAAATATTGTTTCAAAAAAGACAAAGTTATTTGTGGGACAAAATCAGATAGCAATTTATTTAAAATTAGCTCAAAGTGAAAAATATTTACATTTATTTTTTATTTAGATGTTAGCTGAAAACATCTCATTAACAAAAATCTGTAAGACCAGCTGTAAAAACATTAATGTCTGTTCCTGTATAAGAGTGCACTCCAGGCTTCAAATAAATTCCAAACATACATTCCACTTTCTTCATTACTCCCTGCAACCTTTTTTTTTTCCCATACTGAGTACATTTTATTAAAATGAAATTTGTATTTTAGGAATGGAGTGATTTGAAATATTGGCATCTAAAGGGCTTCTTAGGCAGTATTACTTGTTTGACACTGAAGGTTTTGTTTTGGAACACAGAATATAAAACCATTTCCTCAAGATATTTTGTGTTCAGCATAAAATATTAAAAACATCTCATTTCCAAGAGGTCTGGTGGGAGTTCATGACAGATGCGTTGCACCTTTTTTTTAAGAACTTTTTGCAGCATTATTGTGTCTAATTAGCCCTGATGATTTACCCATGACAGTATGAACTTCTTGAGAGGAAAGTGGAACATAATCTTTGGAGCAAAGAACAAACACGTTTTTGGGGAAATGGGAGGGAGCGAAAGCACTGACTCGAGGTGGTTTATAACAAATGCCCCCAAGTAGTCCTGTGAGTTTTCACTTATTTATGCATCACCATATGATTCATCTTTTTGCCTTCTGCGCTACAAACCAGGCTTCATGCATCTTGCACGTTGGCTTTGCAATCGTGTCTCTGCTCCTGTCTGTGGCTGACGACTAGTTATAGAGGACCAACCATCACGGATGAGCTAAAGGTGAAGCTAAAGGCCTGTCACGGATGAGGGGAAGCACCCCTAATCATGCACCACCTTCTCCAGGCCACCACCTCAAGATTATGGGAGAATTTAGGAACCAAAATGTGAACTGTCCCTAAAATGTTTAGTTTTGCTGGCAGGACTTCTTTCCTGTTTGGGCCCTATGCAAAAATACCTTGTCAGAAATTTTCAGAAGACAAAGAAGTTTATCAAAGGAGGCTGGCAACCATGGGACCAGGTGGCTAGGCAGACACTGGAGACACCGAGCAGACAAACCCCAGTGCAAGAAGGAGATTTCATTTGCATTCAAGATGGGTAAAATGCACAAAGTTAATATTTTTAAAGTTTCAATTAAAACATCACTGGTGTCTTTTTCACCTGACTCCAGCCTCATGTGGCAAGGTCAGCCCTTTCAGTGAACAAACAGCTCAGTCGCCTCCAGTGTAGCTGTTATCTGCCTCAACAAGGGGAGATGTTTGGCACAGCCTAAAGCTGGGGCACGAACCCTGGCTAAGCTTAAGACATTTATCTGACAGCATCAGCTGACACTCCACAAACACATTCGCTTTCCATGACCTCACAGCATTTGTGATTAATCAAAAATGTATCTTGGATCTTGAGAACAAGCTACAAGCAGGTACACAAAAGAAGAATATGCTCTCGATCTCGCTTATTGACTCCAGAGGTATATTGAATTTAGAAACAGCAGATAGAATAAAATGATCAATATGTTCTCACTTGTCCACGGAAGAGCAAACTTTATCCCTCCAGCAACAAACATTGATCATGTAAATGTTTTGGAGCTGCTTTCAAGTACAGAGAGCAAAGGCATGAGGACTTTTGAGGAGGGGTATTACATGGAAAAGACACTGGTGTATGTGCACGAGCACTTGGCTGGGAAGCGTGCTGTTTAAAGCTGTGCAGTGCAGCAATGCACCTGAGCCACCTCTACCACTGCGGCCGTTTCCACCAGTACATATTGCTAACATCCAGTTTGGGAAACACTGTGCCAAGTGATCTTAATAAAACATTATAGAAGATACTTTAAAACTTAATGAAGGCACATAATCTGCTTCAGAGAAAACTTCCTGCCTTAATTTAAATGAGACACAGTTATAACATATCCCCTATGCACTGTTTACAATTTATAATTTATGTCTCAGTTCAAATACACTACTTTCTGCAGTCATCTGCTAAGTTATATGATTAGCATTTGAATATTGTAATATTCTGCTTCTTGATACCAGAGTAATATGATGCAGTACATTTGTATTTTAATACTTTTTTATTCACTAATAAGCATACCAAGCTCTAATTAGTTGAGATGAAAGAAATCATGCGCCCCACCCAGTCTAATTTGAAAATGGTTATATCTCTGTAAAAACTCTTCACCATTTCATTTATTAAATCCCACTCTTTTCTGGTTACCTACTGCTCAGGCTACAAGTCGTTTGTGCTCATACTGCACCATCATTCTACTATAGCAAAACTACTGTATGTGCTTCAGTCCCTGTTGGCATGGCAAACAAACTTTCATTGCATGTGCTCTCTATAAAATGGTGATACTAATTAGAAGATATAAACTCATGCTGAGACATTATATGAATTGGTGTTATGCATCTCTTAAGCTCACAGCAGTATTAGATTTATATGGTTGATGCCCTCAACTAATATTCAACTAGAAACTTTCAGTTTTTTGAACCTGCAGAAAAATGAAACAAAAGTGAAGGTGCTTCAATAATGCAATTCACAGACTCTCAGTAATCCACACTCCAGTAATCTCTACATTCATAAGCAGCAAACAGAAAAAAAACTTTTTTTCCCAGTAAAGACTGAGAAGAAGAGGTGTGTAGTGAAAACACATGCCAGTGTTACCTAGTGTCCATCCATAATTTTTCCAAGGATATGGCAGCATGATGAGCAAACTTCACCCCGGTGTATGGAGAAGGATCCCCAAGTACAGAGCTGATCTCTGGAAGTGGCAATTAGTGTATGACCTGAAATGCTGCCATTAAAAGCCCTGTCCTGTGCTTATTTTTTAGAAAAAGGAGGAATTTGCTAGTCCACAAGGGCCCAGAAGTTACTCAGGTATCCCAGCTTCAGCCTGATTCAAGACACTGCATACATGTAGGCTCATGATGACCCTACTGCTCAAACTCTCGCAACACGAGCTATGGGCTCTAGATATCACAGTTGTGTGTTTTGACATCCATGGTGAAAATGAGCAGAAAATCTGACTGTTCCATATCAAGAAATATTTTTCCTAGTGCTAATGTGCCTTAAATACCTTGTTCCACAGATGAGTGGCCTGGCACCTGCTGCATGAGAAATAGCCAATTACTGTTCAGTGTCTCTAATTTTCTGATTCAATTAGCATGCTTCAGAGCTTTCCAGTTTAATTGCAAACTACTTCACAGTTAGCTCTCCGATTAATCATTGCCCATCTGCAAGCCATCGCAAAACTTGGTGGAACAAATCTCTGTACTTTGGAATGCTGGGAGCTTAGAGAATCAAACTTGTTTTGGTATATAAAGCTTTAATTTTGTTTGCCCTTTTCAGCTGCACTTGTAAGAAGCTCCGTACTGATTAAACAGGAAGTCCAGACAATAATATGCTACATTATGCATATAATTACTGTAAATACAGATGAGACTGTAGAAGGTTAGGTGCTAACATGTATGGAGTAGGGGGTCAGGAAAACACATTTGCAATCAATTTCTCCTCCATTATGACAGAAAGGAGGAATTGGTGGAGGAGGGAGAAAGAGGTATGAGATGGTGGTGCAGTCCCATGCATGACTCTGAACATATTTCTGCAACACTATACAGCAGTACAATCACCACATGCTATTTCTGATTTCATTTTCCAAGGAAGCTGTTAACTTCCCAAAACTTAAAAAGTTCAGAAAGTTGTATTCAACTGGTTTAACACCATACCTATACTTCATTGTACATTTTCAGCTTCAAACTGAACACTGACTGTTGGGTAGGACCATAAGATAGAACAGTTGTCATGGAGGTGCTATTTTTTCCTGTATTTTGCTACACTAACAACAGTAATACCCACTGAACCAGCACAGATTACCTATTTTATTCAGGTGCACATAAACTTCCTGTCCAGAAGACTTGATCAAAAAAGTAACAGCATATTACACAGCAGGAAATTAGAATTCCATTAAAAACTAATTATTTTGCACAAATGAAAATATAAACAAAATTGAAGCTTAGGGACCTGAAAATTTTGCTTTAAATCCATGCAACATTTCAGCATGCATTACATTCAGTGTATATGACTGAGGCATCAGTCCTGCAGGATGCTATGCATCCCTGATTAGAGTTAAATTCAAGAAGATGCAACAGGGCCCAGTTTCCTGCAGCATTCTGTTTCAAGGACTTTCCTGAACTGGGGCTACTGTGAACATTTTGTTTCAAAATACCATCACTTAAGAACATGCCAATCTCCATCGTAATTTTAATAATTCCAGGTTAATAAGAGAAACCCTAATAAACCCTAACAAAAAGCTGAATCAGATCATTAACTTCGCTAGTCACCAAAGAAGATTCAAACATTGTAAAATCATGATACTGATGTTTGGATGATACCTAGTGATGATCGCCAGGGAGCAGTACCTTCTGCATCCTGACAGAAATAAAACTGCATTACTGACATAAATAATTATCTAAAGCTATATTCTTGATCATTAAGATGATGCACCATGTAAAAGCTGGAATTCGGACTTCTTCTTCAAGGTCCTTAGATGCTTGTAAGAGTTCTAATTAAAATACATTTAAAAACCGTGCAGTTAAACTACTGCCTGACCACCCATCTGGCTGAATAAAAAACCTTACAAAAAATGGTCAGAAATTCCTATGGTGAGCATTGTCACCAAAAAAGGTGTGTTTGCAAACACACCTGAATGCTGGAGACACAAAACAGGTCTCTGCAGAGCTTTCCAATGCTTTTGTAATTTTCCCAATAACATTTTTCTACGCCAGGTGAGATACATACATTATTCACCTTCCGTGAATAATCTATGTAAATAGATGAACCTATGTAACACAATGAACAATACAGACATTGCAAACATGAGCCACAGCCTTCATGCTGCAACACGCCAGTTCAGTATTTCTGTGCATGTAGGCAGCACACTTGAGTAGGGTGATGTAGCAGATGTAGCATATACAGATTACAAATTTGAGATGTATTTCAAATTATGCTGGGGAACATGCTTCTACTCTGGGAAAAAAAGAACTGAGCTTTGCTGGTCTGTGAAAAAAGAAAGTTTTAGGAGTTCTACATTTTTTTTTAAATTAGTTTGTGTTTCTGAAGTCATTGTAGACTGTATTATCTTTTTTAAATGAACCACGAGGTTATCAAATTGATCTCCTCTATTATGACCAGTTCCGCATACAGTCACAGAATTCAGCAACAAAGGCAAAAAAATGTGATGTTTTTAACATTTCCAAGAGAATATGTCCTAAATCTGTACAACATTGCTGAAAGTTTTAGCCCCACAATGCCCACTAATGTCAAGGCAAGTTACACAGCTAAAGGCCTGATAATTTACTCCATTTAGGGGTTATATTCTCAGTTTAGTGAGTGGGAACCTGTGCTTAGGGTTCTGTGGCCAGGCTACCTCAACAGCCCAGGATGCAAGGCTGTGTTTTCCCCATCACTCATCACTTTGAACATTGTGTACAAAGTAAACACAGCTTACTTGTGTTTAAACCCAGTTCATAACTGCCTTTCTAAGGTGAACTGGCCATTCCCATTCTGGCCTCTTCATTCTCAATCAGAAGGCAAAGTGATGTTAAAGTGCTTAATGCCTCTGACTCAGAAGTAGAAAAATCTGCAGGCACAGAAACTTGACCAACATGATCTCCTAGACCACCTCATGTGGAGGCTCAGCAAAGAGTGTACAATACTGGTGTCTGGAGAAACTAAGGGACACAGCCATAAATTGTGTCCCCTGGGACTGTTTGAGTTACAGCTGATCCTAAGAAGCTTTGCTGGGGTGTGAAACACCAATCTGCAGACTCCCAGCTCTGGTGCTTAGTCCCTGCCTTTCTATGAACATTTCCAACAAAACAGGTAACTCTCCTGGTGTAGCTGTTTGGGTTCCTTGCTCTGGAAAACAGTGTGATCATTTTGTAAAGTATTTACTGAGTTTTGGAACTACAGCATTGAAAAAACCCAACAATTATTACAAAAAACACCTTACTTTCATTTCACAGAGGGAGATTATGAAAATAACAGTAGCTGTTTCACTACCACAGGAACACTGAATTTGTACCGGCTGCCAGAGTCAGCACCTAACACCGTTTTCAGTGGCAAACATCTCTACAACCTCGCAGGGTCACCTCTGTCCTGCTGGAACTGCCACCCCAAGGGGACCAGGGGGAGTGGACAGGAAAACAGTGCATGCATGCTGGCACTGAATATGGGAAGAAGTTCTTAGTCTCTGTGCTTTTAGGGTTGTGCTACAAGTCACATCGAGTCACCTCTGGTTTCCAGACTCATTTGCGATCCTGCCAAAGGACCTTTGATGCACTTCCTTCCCACTTAATTCACGAAGGTGACTTAAGTGGGAAGAATACCACTACCAATAATATCCCTACCACTACCAAGAATATTTTGTTCTGCTTTGTTCAGGCTCTTCTAAACTTTTCCCATGGTACTATGTAAGTTATTTTTGTTTATTTTTTTTAAATACAATTTCTACAGTTTATAAAAACTGCACTTTTTGAAACAGGCTTTAGGAAAATTTTGCACTCCTGCTGCATTTCTTGGTTTAGTTTGCTCTATTGAGGCAATGTGCAAAAGCTCAAACTTTTATATTTTTCTCTGTTTTGAACTGAAAAGGGTTGGAATATTCACAAAAACAAGGGGGGGAACATACTATTATTTTTACTTCCTTTTAAAATACTTTTATTTTCCTCATAAAGAAAACATGAAATTTTAAGTACCACAAGCTGTGCTTACCTTTTTCAGTACCCCTGCCTGCACATATTCAGTCTCTGCTTCTGATATGTAAGAAAGGTAAACTGTTATTTTTTACTAAATACATTAACAAGTTTAAAGCTACAAGGAAGAGTGATTTTTACAGGTGAGGATTTTATCTTCCTTTCATTCTTTGTTCTTAGGAAACACTCCTCGTCTTTCTACCGTGTCTTTTAAAAATTACGGAATAGAGATGCACATCAGGCCTTCTGGGCTGCAGAACTGGTAAATATGGAAAGCTTTATTCTGAAATGTTATTTTAGTATTTACTTAAAAAACAACAAAAACTTTTAAAAAGACCAGATAAGGGAAATCCATCCCAGTCAAGGTAAAATAAGGAGGTTGCTCCAAAATCAGCCCAAACCTGGTCCTACACAGTGGTGCAGGGTCCCACACAGTGCAGGGACAGGTAGGTTGCTGCATCATCACTTCTGCCTGTGGCTGGGCTGACACTAACAGAGGGGCTGGGCTGCTACCAACATCTCTCTGTCCTAAGTGAGTGGCTTGAGCAATTTGGAGGACGTTAATTACCCAGAAACTACATGACTTGAAGAGTAACTACAGAGGTACCTTGTCAATGACAAGACCCTATTAACAAGTTTACTGAGAGATTTTAGACTTCATTAGTAGTTATTCCCAAAAGGTGTCGGTCCGGTAAGACTCCAGCAGGATACAGTAACCTGCCTCCTGTCTGACTTCTGTAGTTAAACTGAAGCACCAATTAACTGATCCTGCCTCTATCAGATTTCTGCTGAGCTCGACACATGGCATATTTTCCAACATTTTGATCCAAGCAGACCAGTGAAACTTAGTCCATTTTGTTTCTGGCCAGGTACAGACAAAGAAACAAATTAGAAAAAATAAATCAGAAAACGTCCACAGATCTTTAAAAATAAATAATACTAAAACATGAATAGAATTTCTCTTTCCCACACTATCCCAGGCACTGAATTATCATCGCGTGTTAGTGTACACTTTTTAAATATTTATACAGCTCAGGTGAAAATATATTTCACTCAACAGCCTGCATATTGCAGTACCCATTTTTAGCTGCTGGTCCCCAGTGCAGAACAACACAAAGGCTCAAGGCATTTTTAAAGCAGGAACCAAAAGGCAACTCTTCACTTAGATGGTTTTCATTTAACTGTGAATAAAAATTTCTATTCCAGCTTTGCTCTAACTGTGGTAAGCTCATTCAGACCCTGTTTGGGAATGCAGAGTCTGCTCTGGAATGGATACTTCATTTATTTCACCAAGCATCACAGAGAGGCACGATGCCCCTGTGCATGCGGAATCCTCTCCTAAAAAGAGAAGGATTGTGCTAGGTAAGCAAAATCATAATACTTATGGAATGAGAGGATGAATAAAGAGAGCAGAAGCCAGACAGAACAGGGGTGGGGCATAGTTAGGATGGTGTGGGTCCAGGACACCTCTGCAGGTTCAGGGTAATCACTGTTTGCAGTTTTCATACATCTCCTCCAAAATACAGAATAAATAGAAAAAAGAATCCCCTGCATTTGTCCAGAACTGGGACAATATTGAATATAATTGTTTGTACAAGGACATATGTATATGTTTATGATATCTTACTGTATTTTTATTCCTTTTTTAGCCATAAAGTCATTAAATTAATTTTAAAAAATTACTTCATATAAACTCTTTTGCATTAATATCAAAACATAAACTCAATATACTTAAAAATAGCTTGAAAATCAGCTGTTGTGCATATCCCAGAGGTGGTTTAATACATCCATCCATATATGTATGTAGATGCTCATGAATATCCTGCTGCTTTGAAAATGACTCACTATGCTATTTCACCACAATTTGCATTGTTATAATAGGATATTGACTGATTTTAGGTTTAAGGGACTAACGCGGTATTCAGTAATGACTCTGTGCTACAAGTTTATTGCAAGTGCCGAAGGTTCATTCACCCCAAGCAATTCAGTCAATAACCAATTTTTATACTTCTATCTCCTTCAAAATTCCAAACCAATAATCCCTGGCTTTTTTTTTTTTTTTAATTATTTCAGTATCAGACTAACATTTCCCATGGAAATCAATATGGGTGAGATCCATTAGCCAAAAATCTGCAGCACTGCAATGCAAACATATTAAAAATATTGATCTTGCAGGCTACTGATGTTTTGATTGACTTTAATGTTTGTAAGCAGCAATAACAGAATTTCAATGACTGAAACAAACTTTTGATTAAAATTATAGATTTTAACTTTTTTTCTATTTTACTGTTTCAAAGGGTATTGCATGGTTTACTTGTTTGCTGTAAATGATCATAGTAGTAAACCCTTAGTTTCTCATTTGTAAATATTAAAGTCTGTCCCAGGTAACACATCTTCAGTTATACTTTCTATCACTTTTGATGTTTTGGTTCCACTATATCACTTGTATAAAACCAGTATGAGCAGCATCAGATGTATTTTTGCAGCATTTTCCCTTCTAAATCCTCACATCTTGTGGGTTTCTGCTACAAGCACCAACATGAATTTGACCTCACTTTTTTTTATCACTATCCATTAAACTTTGGCTGATTTTTCCACAGCAGCTGACCAGGATTTTGCTAAAGCCATCTTCCTAATGTGTTTCCTCCTTCCAAAATAAATATCTCAGATAACATAAGGACATTTTCTACACTCTGGGTCTTTCCACCTTGGGTATGAATATACCTTCATTGCCATACAGTCTGAATGTTCCACCACCTGGATCACATTTACTATCACAGGAGAGAAGCAGCATCCTTGCTTTAGGGACGGGGAAGCCAAGCATTGAGGAATTAGGGGCATAACTTCAGACAACCCGGTTCCCACCTAGATCCTGAAAGCTATGATGAAGTACTTCCAAAGGATGAGGTTTTCTTCAGAAAGGACTAGTACTGATGATTGTCTTAGGCTATCCAAATGGTTGTTTGCTGTAGGTCACACATGTGGTTGCTGGCTCTCATGAGCTCTGGGCTAGCGCGAGGCCTCCTTTTGCCTCGGGGCTGGGGAGGCATATTTGGAAAACAGAAGTGAAATAGACTACTGTAAAGAGATATCAGAGATGGGTCTTTAAGACCTTCGTCCTGAGAAGACCGTACCAGCATATGGAACCTGCTGCACCACCTGTAAATCTCCAGTGCTCCACACTCATACAGACAGCGCCCCTGTACATGCCAGCATATAAACAAGCACCTGACGGAGGAGCTACAGCTTCATCATTCTGGTCCCTGGCAGAGGGATTCACCACCTGAGGCCCCTTCCAGGTTTATATAGCGACTGGAAAAAACACAGACCCTGTTCTAAGTCGACAGAATCACTTTATTAAGCACACACGAGTATTTATGGGATTCTTGTTTACAGATTATAGAATCAAAGCTACGCAGCCTGTAAGTAGGAGACTAACCAATCACACAAAGAAATGGCAGAGCAGATGTTTCTTGCGCTTTTATCTTGGACACTCTCACACATCCCACACAGCCTCCGTGGCCCAGTGTTCTGGGCCACTTAATTGAAGCACTCTCACACAGGTATTTATGGCTGCAGATGATCTTTGGTATGCACTTTCTTATGGCAAAAAGGTGCTTGTTAAGGTCGACCAGGAGTAGCCGCTTCTACAGTTTGCATTTCCGTGATCCAGTATTCCAGCAGTTTAAGATACATCCCCTTTGACAGACCATGTGATTTTTTTTTCTTTGAAATCATAATCCTCTTCCGGATGGTGTCAGTTATATGATGAACTCACCAACTCTACAGCCCAACCTGGCTCCTGTGTCCAGTGGGGAAAAATTACTTGAAGGAAGAATAACTAAGGGACGAGGCATGCTGACACACTTGCACTACACAATAAAGCAAAAGATATGTGGTTCCTGTATAGCATTTACCACAATATCCAACACCAAAGTACATCTCCAGGACCTAAATCCTCTTACAAAGTCACTGCATGAATGGAGCTGGGTAAACACTACCTCCATGCATCCCACAGGCTGAAGCTTTCCAGTGGGGTGCGATGCCCAAAAGCCCTGTGCCACCAACCACTCTACAACCTTTTGGAAAAGCCTTTGAGTATTGACCCCATGTCTCTGGCTCTGCGGTCCCGTTAAGTTTTGATGTCTGTTATTATTGATTGCCCACTCTGAAATATTCAAACAGGAAAAGCAAACTAGCATTACTAAGAAGCTGCATGTGGGAAGAGGAAAGACAATCTCAGCTCTGCTGTCCCTCTTCTCTCACTGCGGGACATAAAGTGCCCCATGATTGCTGTCAAACCCCTTAGAGCAGGCAGTGTTTTGTCTGCACCTTGAGATCTTAGCAAGGACTAAGAAACAAAACTGCCTCTAAATATGCAACGTTTTGGGCAAAGGACAGACAATTTTCCAAACCAGGCAGAGATTTCTTCTGTAGAGAAGGAACTGTATGGCAGAGAAGTTCTGTATTGACACAACTTTGTCTAGAGACTGTTAAACTTTGAGTCTTCAATCACCTTTAGGTAAAAAACCAAAACAACAAGACAACAAAAAAAGAAGCCGCAAGACCAATAAACTAAAAACGGAAAAAGGGGACAGTTATGAGCCTAACTGCAAAAAGAAATTCAAAAGGATTGGTAACATTGCAAATGGTATTCTACTGTATCTTCACTGTAAACAAACATCAATTTATAATCTTCAAAACCGACATACCTTGTTCTCCAAACACATGCAGAACAGGCAGTCTCAGTACAAGCTTTTTTTATGTACCCTGTCAGTATGTCTACACATGGTCTGAAAACTGCTCCAGGCTGGGGAGTATATTTCAGGGCTCCAGCACACAAGCTTCCTGCAGACTCAGCTGCAGGAATTTTAAGTACTGCTTCTCTCTACTGCTTGTCCTGCCTCTCTGCTGAGCAACCGCCCCCGAGGTAGAATTTGCAGAAATGAACATATCCATCACATTAACACAAATGCTGGTTTTTTGCAGTTTAAGGTTGTCATCTTGCAGGAACATGCACATCCCTCTGAAGCCTTTGGTAGAGGGGTGGTAGTCAGCAAAAGGATGGGCTGAGGCTCAGGCAGTTGAACAGCCTCAAAGTCTTCACAAAGTCTGTCTCCACATACATTTTAGGGCCAAGATTATGAACTGTGAAGCCAAGCCCTTACTATTACAACATATTACTTTCATACTTCCTGTATTATTTTGGCAATATCAAACAGAAGCAGTTCTGGCTCTGCTGTGGGTTGAGTGCTGGAGACAGATGTGAAAAGCTCTGCATCTTACAAGCCATACTCCAAGCCCCTATTTATTAATTCTAAGTAATGCACGGGACAGAGTACAAAATGTTCATACCATTCATTTATTTACATATTCATCTTGTCTATCACAACAAGGAGACAAATTTAGAATGTTTTTTGCAAGATTTGCCTTCAGTGTCTAGCTGTTAGAGTAATTGCTAGTGAATTACTATTTGCATGAAACAGTCTATTATCCAGTATTACCCATTGAAGCAGATGGCCCTCATTTCATAATGTAGACATACATGGTGGTGTCTCTCTTGTTGCCCATCCAAGTTCAGGACAACCGTGGCAGACCTGGGTGACGAGAAGGTCTCCATGCTGAGCCCTGAACGTGCAGTCTGAGCTCAGTATCTGTCTCCAGATGGCTCACGCATTTTTGCCACCAGCTTCTGAAAATTCACAAAGTAATAATGAGGATGACTTAAAAATTGCGTGATTTAAAAAATAATTTGAGGGCTCTTGTTTCTTGCTGATGACAGCTGAAAAAATTTCAAGTTTCTTTTCCACATCACTGCATGGGCAAAAAAACCTGTTTCATAAACTGCAAGACAGAAATTGATCAGTAAATAAAATATAGACCACCACCAAATCACTACAAAATTATAAATCAGGATACAGTCGTTAGAACCTACTATTTGCAATACTACACACTAATCACTCCTTCACTTCTGGTACGACAACTTGCTTATGATCTGAGAGGTACCTACTATCTATGCAACAACATTTACTGCCATCTGTACTTAATACCATCAACCATGATCATAAAATTGAAGTAGATCAAGAGACAATGAAGTACAACATACAGAAAAAGTAATGTATCTGGAACTGGCAAGCAGAGATTTGAACAAAGGCTCTGCCAAGCCATGGCAAGGGCCATTTCAAAAAAATTAGTGACATCTTTGGTGGACTGACTCCTCTTCCCACCAGATGCTATAATGCCAACCCTTCCCTTTGGCTGTGACAAATGGGTTTTAACCCATTGTCTTCTGACTGAATTTAGGATGAAATGACATCTAAATAGAAGTACTGAGAAAGTCTGTGACTTGTTCTATACTTTTCTGCAGAGTACCAGAGTACAGACTGTGCTCAGGGTCTCCTGCAGCAAGGCAAACTGCATGCAACCCGTCTTCAAATCAGGGTGTTAAACCCCCTAAATTGGTTTGTTTTGTTACCTCAGGCTTATTAAAGTGCCTTTAACTGTCTGCTTCTATGTAGAAGACTGACATCTGCCCCTCAGCAAGAACAACACGCAAAGCAACATAAACTGCTGTTGTTCTTGCTTGAGTCACTGCATGCAAAGCTTATACTCCGCTACCAAAGCAAATTACTCAGGACATCCCAAAAAAGCTAGCGAGGTACGCTGTGATGTCTGTGATTGTGTGATTTCAGTGAAGCTTCACAAAAGGAGAAGAGAGGGCTGCCTGTGCCAGTCTCTTAGCGCAGAAACTGATGGTCAAACTTAAGAAGACGCTAGACATCTCCTAAAAAAGCACTCAGATCATCATATCCCAGTTGCACCAACACTGACATAAACTCTGTGTACTCAAGAAGTTGCTGGACTGATTCATTAAATTCCACATGGCTGAGTGAAGGCTGCATATTCTGAATTAACAAAGCAACCACACACAAACCCTGTAGGGCCAAAATGCCTTCTCTTATTTAATCTTGAAAAAGAAAGAAAATGACCCTCTCCCAAGGGAATTAACACATCACTGTGCACTATCTCCTTAGTCTATATACAATACAAATAATAAATTATAAATTCAGATATTCTTAAAGGATCTGCAGGCTTTCAGGATTTTTTTGCAGCTATTTATGTCTTTCATGGCAAGCCTTGAAGACTGAAACACGGAAAGAGCTTAAAACATAAAAGCATAACTCAAAAAAGTTTGACACAAACACAATAAAAAAACCCAAACCAAAACAGCTTTTGGCACTAAAAGCATATGCTCTGCCCCCTGCAGCTAAAAGTCACATACTGAGAGCGCATGTTCTGTTAAGAACTATTATTTTCAAGCATGGCTGGTGATTTTGGACAGTAAGATTAAAGAAATCTTCAATCTGGCAGTTTTCTCACTGCACCTCTTACTAAAGTATCCCCACTGTCCAAAATCCCAGGAGTTTCGGGATCTGACATCATGGAAGGAAAAAAAAAATTAAAATATTCCCAAGGTACTGTTTTTATCTGGTTTATGCATTTTTTCCCCCCAGCGATATCATTATTCCAGTCCACTCCGTGGAATTTGTTGCAAATACAAGAGCCCTTTGCTCCTTTTTTCCTTGGAACAGAGTGGAAATCAAGCTGGCCATGGCTCACACAATGGCTGTTAAAGGTAGTAGTGTTCTCAGCAAAGAATTATTTATAAGCCATAAGGTCAGGAACAAACTGAGCAGCACAACTTATTTCACTAATTTCACTTATTGCAAATAGCTTGAATTATGATGTTCTGGAGTTAACATGAAGAAGCAGACTTCAATTTTTACTCTTCTGTGTTTTACTATGGCGTACAAACAGTTTGTCTATTTATTATAGACTACATGCATCCCTTTTTTTCATTTTCTTGTTAGCATATTCAAAAACACATCCAGGTTTCAAGCTGTTTGTTCTATAGATATATTCAACAAATTCATAAAGGTACTGTTCATAAACACTTTACTAAGGCTTATTTGTTATTCCCTGTGTGTGACAGACCACCTCAGCAATGAGATATATTTGTTTCACTCCCTGACTGAGAACACTCTGGACATCAAAAACAATGACAAGGGATAGGATCTTCCTGGTTAACATCTCCTAACAGACTTTCTTTTGCTGTTCTATGTCAGACTGGAGAGGACACTGTTATCAATAACTGTCAGTCCTCTGCATTTGGACAAACATAATAGATATTGTCACCCAACACACCTGCCAGAAAGCAAACCTAAAAATTTGCAATAAAAAAAAAAAATTTCTATCATACACTGCTTTAACAGCTTTCCATGATTGTCTTGTATAGTGTTTATTTTATCTTTAAAAAAGACAGCAAGAATGTGTTCAAAATAACAAAAACAGCTTAAAAACTATGAACCTGACAATCTGTGTCATTTGGATTTTCAGTCACTTCGCTTTCTTTTTCTCTGCCCATTCATACAGCCAGGAACAAGCAGGTGTGACAGAGACGCTGCATGGCCGACAGCAAGACCCAATGTCCCTACATCCTTTATGGCAAACATCTGTCTGCCCTGCTCTTAACCACTTCCTCTTAACCACCTCCTCCATGGAGCATCTGAAGGCAGTAACCCCAGATATACCACTAGAAAGCTTCCCTTAGTGTCTAATCCAAGCTTTTCCTGGTGTGATTTAATTTTATTCCTTTTTCTACTATTTACCAGATCTGCAGAGAACAGACTATTCCTTTCCTCTTTGAAACACTCACAAACCCAATGACTTCCACCATGTTTTTTTCTTTTGGTCCTCTTTTTTTAAAATTAAACCTTTTTCTTCTTTTCACCCTTTTTCTTAAGGCCACATTTTCTAGACTTCTTATCACTTTTGCTGCTTTCCTTTTCAGGTTTTCTAGTTGTTCTCTTTTTCCATGGGCCATGCTGCCCATCAGCATACACAGGCTCTGGGCTGAAGTATCACCAAGAGTTTTGTAAGCTATAGACTTCTTTACGTATGTCCGTAGAAGGTTTGTCTTTTCTGCAGCCATGCATCACCTTTTACTTACCCTGTATCTGCCGCTACAAAGCAATTTATTCTCCAGGGGGCAAAAGCAAACACTGCTTGACTCCTGTGATTCTCTCTGTGCAGCCCCTGATAAAATTCAACCGTGCACAAGCCTCACTCCTGTTCTTTAGGGTCCCACTTCTGCTAGGTCAGGATCAAAATTCGCTGTTGCTGTTATCCCAGTACTGTGAGGCACATGGACCATTTCAGCAGTCAGGAGCAGCAGTGCTTTCACGTCTTGTGGTGGCTGATGGAAAGAAAGGCTGATGCTCAAAGAGGGATTGAAAAACAGCTGCTGCCAGTCCAAAGACATGAGCAGTGATGGTGCAGCACTGTTTTCCCTTGCTTCTGAGTATATTCCGAAACAGAATTTTCTCATTTTCTTTGGGAGCAACCACAGAGTTACCCAACTCATTAAGACACAGCCAAACTCCAGTGCTTGTGCCATATACTCCAGAAAATAACTACTGTGCAAGGGGCACCCAAGTTTCCTTCTGGAGGGCAAAGACACTGCTCTGTTGCACCACTACTGTTCATTGCCTGTTACTACACACAGCAATTAGTTGAACTTAAACAGTCCCCAGATAATAATTCTGGAGCAAAGCAGGTACTCACATGGCAGAAAACTGGGACAAAGCGTTCTTGTAACTGGAATGTATTGAGGAAATAAGGAAGCCTGAGAACATCTAGTCGTAAATGTGGAAACTGACAGGTTTTGCACGCATGCCTCTTTTCCTCTCATTTCTGACAGCTGGACCAGAAGACAATGTGATCCCACTCCTTTTTTGTGGAAGAGAGGTGAAGAAAAACAGACCACTGCTGCAGAATAACCCTGTCCAGTTTGGCTAGAGATTAAATTTTCTATCAGTTCAGGAAATGCAACCAATGCCACAGTGATCTACACAATAAATACTTGAAATCAATTCTTTTTCCTTCTTTGAATCAAAAGCAGGAGAAGGGGATGGTTAGAGTAGGTCAGAGAAAGTGTTACTTGGTGGCTGTAGAGGCAAAACACAGTCCATGTGAAACCTTAGAAAAATCTATTTGCAGCCAAGAGATGAGGTCATCTTTGTGCTTGCAGAACAACACGTCTCCCACAGGGAAACGCAGGGCACAGCCAGAAGTTACCCAGCTGTGCATACAGCTGCCAGGCTGTGAAGAGCCATCAGAACATGAGACAACCTGTACAGACAGATACTGAAATGACAAAAAGTTTGCAAGAAACCCAAAGGGGTCACAGTCAGCCTCAGTTTCTTTATGCATACCCCTTTCCTGCAGAAAATCATGGGGCCTGAGATGAAGATCATATCACCAAGTCATCCAGCAAATTTCAAGAGATTTCTCATTCCTGTCCAGAACTCAGGGGTCCACTCACATCCACGCAGAGAGTCAGCTAAAAAACCTGCCACCTCTCTGATGCTCAGAAGCTAGTAGCTGGCCCAATTTCTGCTCGACACACTGTACTTTTGCCATGGATAAATATGTGTAAGGTAAACCTTACAGTTGTTGCCTGCAAGAAAAGGAAACCAACTCTGACCTTGTAAATAACTTGTGTATGTCCTTGGATATATACACTCACCAAGATTTGTATGTGTGCAAGTGTTGTGTTATATTTATTGCAGCTGTTGTGTCAGTAGTGAGGTTTTTTTTGTATTATTACTTTATTAACTCTAGTCATTATTAATCCTAGTCAATAAAATAAATACCTGAATTAAGTGAAGGCTGATCTATCTCCCTGGCGTAATTGTATCCCTGCTAATCTATCTGCTACCACAGTGCCTCGCTACAATTTTCACGGGAAGCAGGGGGGCTGAAGGCATTGAACGCCCTGAGACCCGGTGGTCCAGTTTCATAATGCCCCCTGTCTTGGTTTAAGACAATTTGAAGGAGAACACTCTGGAATGAGGTGCCTCCCTTTACAGGTTCAACCAGTCGCTTTCCACCAATAAGTTATGAATAAGAGCAGATGTACACAAAAAAGGTAACAGTTTACTAACAAGGAGAACAGCAACAATCAAGAAATAATAGCAAACTATCACCAGATACAAAACTGCTAAACCTCGTGGGCTCCCTCCCAGAACAAAGAGACCCAAAAATGCTGCTGAAGTCCCCGAGCGCACGCTTTGAAGGACAAAGGGAAAACTTCCCTCACCATCCTGCTTATCTCTCCAGTAGCCAAGCTCTGCTGAGAAAGGCAGCTGGCGTGCTCCGATGGTGGCTGGAAACTCGGTCAGGGCCAGAACCTGCGGAGGGACACCGCCTTTACGTCGGCAGGAGACAACAGGAGCAGGCAAGGCGGTGTGTCCGGGCTGCGGTGACTCCGTAGCCTCCTCTCCTCGGCTGGCTGCCGATGGCGAGCTGCAGCGAGGCCGCCGCTACTCCGTGCGGCAGCAGCGAGCAGGCACCTACGGACCTCGCCTCCAGGCAGCTCAAAACTGCTCCCTCAAGTCTCTCTAAGGCGAGGGAAAAAACCAAACCCCAGGAAGAGAAGCCAAAAAGGAAAAGCCTCTGCCTAAGCCAAGACCAAGAAGCCAGTGAGGCAAAAACCACGCTGCGAAAGAGCACGCTTAGGCTGCCCGAGCAGATTTACAGGTGGCAGAAACCACACCCTTCCCCACGCCAGCCCCCTCCATCCCCGGCAGCAGGGTCATAAAGAGGCGATAACAAGTTTGGGCACGCATAGGTATGGAATACAATAATCTTTTGGGTTACCACAACACGCCCACTGAGACAGAGTGGAGTATACCAGTAGCCTAAGGCTGCCCTGCAACACCCGCGTTAATGCTGCTCATAATGGTAAGTCATTAGGGGTCCTACTCTAAGCAAGCTTTTGGAGATGAATGATGCATTGCTGACAGCAACAGTAGGACAGAAAGAGTAAAACAGATACTTTCTACAGAGTGGAAAACCCAGAGGCAACACGCTACCTCCAAGTAGCAAGACTATAGGAGAAGCAAGTGTGTAAAATGAGTAGATCAAGACTTCCTTATATAAACACCAGGGATCAGGACAGGTCAGAAACATTTAAAATACACTGAAAACTCATTGGCTTAGAAATCTCCTAAAGGTTTTGAAGTTCATGGAAATGCAAATTTCTGTCAAACTAGAGGAAGTGTATGAACCAAAACACACAGGAAGCTAGGATATACATATTCTGCAAAGGCTCAGTTTTTGTGCCTCAGATTTTTACTTCTTGCCTATATATGTATATGCAAAATCTGAAATTAAATTATATCCCATTTATCTTACCTAGAGACAAGTGTCTTATATGGACATGGTGCTTCTGCTGAAAGGGATTACAAAACTTTCTGGAAGACGCTCATCACAGAGGAAGGGAGTACACAATGCTTAATTACAAATAAGCAGTTAGAACAAAGATAATCCTAAACAATTAAAAAATAGCACACACACCACCATAGCAGTCCAACCCACAGTAGGTCATCCCTTCAGTATGTAAGAGGGATTTGAGATGAGGCAGTAGCACAACCAGGCAATGCTGCCTGCAATCAATAAACTGATGCTCTCTGCTCTCTGCTCATAGCTCATTTTTAATTTTTAAGAAAGAAATCAGTGAGTGCAGATAAAACATGGAGGCCTGTAATCCCCTGAAGTGATCTTGTCACAACATGTGTTACTGCAGTTCTACACTTTTACCTTTGTACTGTGTTGTATGTAGTAGAGCAACATAATTAACCACTAGTAGGTAGTGTTTATGTTAGTTCTCAAAAGGTTAAGAAGCTGATTATAGCTAAAATCAGCTTTGCCTGGGGCTTCAGTGGCTCTGTGTAATCAAATTAGACAAGCAGGGCACAGTGTCACCTAACACAAACCATGGCACTTTCTTCTCTGTTTTGACCTTTTTCATTAGATGAGCAAGTCAGGTTTTAGCTTAGTCCAAACATTTTGAACAGATTAGTTCCCAATAAACTCTGAGTGATAAGTCAGGCATTAATCCACATCCTTTTCTTGAGTGACTCTGTGAGACCACACTCAAGAGATTTCTCAGTAATAGTGTCAACTTTGCTTTCCCCCAAAATAACCTATTTAATTAATTATTCTCTTTTTTTTTTTGGGGGGGGGTGGAGATGGGTGTGGAAAAGGTTTCAAAAGGTGAATGGCAATTACTTCAAATCACAGAATATCTTTAGCCTCCGTATTTATCTCAGTCATTTTATTATTTTGATTCTAGAGTTGCAGAACGGCAAACAGATAACTTCATAAACACAGCAGAGAATGCATTAGCATTTCTAAGTAACCACAGGTAACCCGCTCGGCAGAGTTGCAGCTCACTCGCTCTACGGAGCTTCACTGCTCTTTGAAGTCAAGCAAGGTGAACACTATAATGGAGGAGTTTAAAGAGGTTTAATAATGTAGTCAGAGTATCAAGCCAGCCTGACATCAGGAGAACATTTTCCACACCGCCATATCACAACTAAATTTAAATGTAGGCTACAGTGCCTATTGCTTCCATAATCTTGTCATCTTTGAACATGAAGGGAACAAAACATTAAAAAGACAAAGAATATATAAAGAGAAATAATGGGAAATTTAGACAAAAACCTGTGAGTTAAGGAATTCACTATGCTTTCCTGAATTTTCTGCACTAATCCAAAATAATTTCTTGTATCCTTACATATTTGATCTGTAACTTCAAGTCCACAAGCTCTGCTTGTGTATGCACTGCAGCTGATAGAACCTTTATGTTGTGAAAATAAGCATATGAAACAATAGCTTCTGCAGATGATTTGTGCATCATTATTTACAGACAACAAAATCCAAACTTGTTATTTTAATTAAATCATAAATGAAAAGTTACAGAAATCATGCCTCCATGCTTGCATACCCTTGTTGGTTCCTGCTAATCCAGCAGTACTTCATGAATTTGTGTGTGGTTAGCCTGCCCTGCCACAGCTGTATATCACACCTCTATGCTGCAAGCTGTGCAAGAAACTTAATGCACCAAGTTTAACATAAAGACAGGAAACATGATGTCCTCCTATATTTTCAATGAACTTCAAATGACTGTGCTGTCACTGGTCTGCACAGTTTATTTGAGAGAAATGCATTTATTAAGAAGAGAAAAAAACCTATCACACAGCAAAATATATAAATGTATTGATGGAGTGTCTGTAATTATTACCAATAACCTTACTTTTTGATTGCATCGTCAGCCAGTCAGGAAGCTCCCATCAACCCCTCTACAAGTTTAAAGCAGAGCCATGTTCTTCATAGAGAACATACACTAGCCATATATATATATTACAGATTTAACAGTAAGTCCCTGTACACTTTTTACATACGTCAGCTTTTTAGAATACTCTTTTTGTCAACTGACTGTGGTATGCAATAATTCAATTAATTACATTCAGTGGCAACCACCATCCAGGCAAAACTGTCTATTGTCTGCCTTCCCACTTCTGTACTGAGATCTGCCACATGTCTAATGCAGAAGCACAGAATTTGTGTGTGTGGGTGAGGATAAGACAACCCCCTGATGGGACACCATGGCCACAAACAGCAGGTTGGCACCATGTGGGGCCATCTCTGCTGTCGCACCTCACCTGGGAGAAGCCACCAGCATCCCCACTGCTGCCAAAATCCTTCCTTGTAAAGGGAAGAAATAAAGGAAAAAATAAAATCAACTTTAAACACTCACAAAGGCATTTTGAAAATGTAACACTACACAAGGAAACAGAGAAATTCCCCTTAATGTATGATTGGCTCTTTCAATGGTAATTTCTCTTTGTTGCAATGAATATCTGTAAGTGGATTAATGGCATTTAGCCCTAGAGTATGTCATTGATCTGTGCCGAATATAAAAACTCTTACACGAAACAAAGACCAGTCGTTCCTAACTTCCTATTAATACGTCATCTGCAAGACAAATTGTATTCAGAAATTAATGTACCATTTTAAAAACCCAGGCATAAATCTCCCAATCAGAAAATAACAAAGTACCAATTTAAAGTTTTGAACAATATTAATACTACAATAAATTACCACTCTGGTACATTTTAACCTTCTTCTATCAATTTGGAGAACGTAGCGCAGCCCTGTGCTACTACAACTGAGTTGTTTCAGGGACTCTCAAAATATACAATATAAAAATGTTGCCTCCAAGATCTCTACCGCTAATACAAAAAGAATCAAAAATACTGCAGCAATAAATGGTGATCAGTGCTTCATAGTGGCATACTGTTTTGAGGTACATGAGCGGGTATCTCTGCAGATCACCGGATGTGGGCTGCTGCTATGGAACAGGGACGGGAACTAATTTCATTGTATGTGAATATATGCGAATATGTGAAGATATCCTGGAGTGCCGTGGCACTGCTGGTTGTGTCCAGCTACAGGTAATATCTGGACCTCAATAACAGCCCACACAGCTTGCACACCTCATTCAGGGGCTGTTACCCTGGGGTAACACTCTCTCAGGGAACTTCCTCAAAGCAGACAGCTTTATTAGAGTCAGCCAAATGAGAGTGTGCATATGTAGATCACTGTTGCGTTTGTACTAAATCTTTAATGGCTTAATGCCTTCATTTGCCTTTTTCCCCTGACTTTGACATTGCTTCAGTGCGAACAGTTATATTTAATTTACAAGTTTTTCTGGCTATTTTTTTTTCCCCTCCCCAAAATCAGAAGGCAGGAAGTAGATGGGTGTAACTTAAAGAGGCAGCTGAGATGAGCTGCTGGCAGGGTGAAGTGGTAGGTTTTAGTAATAGCTGGGAGCCGTAAGTGGTTCTAAGCTTTGAAGTCAGTGCAGCTTTGATGTGCTACTCCCATAGTAAATCGCAAGATAGTCTTGAAAGAAAAAGATTTCCCAAATACCATCCAAGTGTCATTGCTTGTGAAATCCTTGTATGATTTTTTTTCCCTCTGTTGAACTTTAAATCTATCACTGGGCTGCTCTCACTGCCTCTCAGTCACTCCTGGTCTATTTTAAAGTGTCTTGGTTAAAAGGATAATTACACCCATGCTCAATTTGGTGGAGGCAAGTAGCTTGCTGCATGTTATTTTGCTTTGCTGAAATGCTTCTGAGCATTTTCGTCCCCAGATCTACAGTGCTCAGACACTGTGACAGACCACAGAGTGGGATGCTGGAGCAGCAAAAGGCAGAGACTGTAAGCCAGAGAAGCATCTCTGCTAGTGTACCCAGGGAGGTCTGCTTGTCTGCTGTTCATGGAAACAGCCACAGCTCTCCAAAGACAAAGTATCCACGAGGTGATGAGGAGAAAACACCCCTCCTCTCCCCTACCCACTGCTTTGGGAGAAGTGACTGCATGATGCCTGGGAAAGAGGCTTTGCTACTGGAATTCAGCTATGTACATTGACACTGATGGGAGAGATGCAATGCCAAGCCCAAGGGGAAAAAAGATCAAACCCACCAGGAATAGGCAAATTTTCTTGATGAGTATTTGTCTCCCATACCAAAACACCACAGAGGAGTATCTATTGATTTTTCCCCATAAAGTAAATTGTCATTGAATTGCACGCTTAACCAGTATGAGCTTTCACATTTAGTGAAAAAATAAACAAAACTATCTTGGGACAGCTAGGTTTAAGAAAGCAACTCATAAAAGCCTGATTGGTTGAAAAGGGTTGTACAATGCCCAATTTATTTTAATAGATACATTTTAAACGTAAGCCTATGTCTCAACTGTCATACACAAACTACATGCCAAAGCATATCAAAACAACCATTTTCAATGAGTCTGAAGCTAGCAGGGCAAGATGATTAAAATAGATTAAACCAGTCTTTATTACACATCAAAAAGCTGTTTACCTGGGCACACATATTTGAATGGGAAAGGGAGACACCTGTCCCTGCCCGTGGTGACTGGTAGGAACTACATGATCTTTAAGGTCCTTTCTAACCTAAACCACTTCATGAGCCTGTGATTTTATGATCAGAAAGACCCATGTCTGTGTAAATGGACAGAAATAAAGAAAATTATATGGGACCAGTAAAATGCAGGACATTAACATGTCAAGGCTGGAGGTCACTGAAGATTTCAGCCATTCTCAGAAGGTACAGCAACAGACTATGTGAAGGGATAGATGGCCCACCAAGCTGTTAAGACCTTTGAAGTCTGGTGATGACTTCTATCCTGATCTTCCATAATAGTTGTTAGTTATACCAATTACATTCTAACAGTGCACTCTAGCTAGACTCTGCAGACATATAAAGCAGAAGTGAGACATTAAATGGTCAAATACTGCCGTGCACATCATAGGTCCTCATGACTCTGAGCAGTGTCCTGCACGGTCCTGTACAGGTACAACCTGCAAAATGCTAATTACGTTCTGCACCTTCAGGAAGCTGCTGGTGTAGCTTTTACTGGGGTAAGCCACAAGCTAAATATGCCAAAGCCCAAACTCAGGTTTGTCTAAGTGGGGTCTGACAACAGCGTTGAAACAAATTCAGTTCCAAAAACTGTTTTAATGTGCACTGGAATAACGATAACCAAAGTAAAGCTGTAAAGTGCAACCTCTCATAAATATTGTATATCCAGCACTGAAATCAAAGAAGTAACTTGCTGTTGCTGCCAGTGAACTTAAGTGAGGGAGTGTGGGATTAGATGTGGAGTCTATTTGCATTAATTTTGCATCAATATCCATATTAATTCTAACACAATATTGTATCGAATTTGGGGACAGCACTCAGCTCAGTCTCCCTGGCGAATGAAATATCACTTGTAGAGCTTCAGTAAATCATTTAGTAGCATTAAAAAAAGTCAGGCATTAAATCAGAGGAAAAGTTTAGAAAAAGAAATGTAGCGCAGGAAAATCATACCAGAATTAACAAAATACGTAGTGAAAGAGCCTGCGTATGCAAAGAATAACTATTCAAAATCAATTTCTATTTCCTCATTTCTACAAAGAATAAATTTTACATGGTTGATAATAGCTTTGGATGATGACAAATCAATTCACTTGGGACTGACTGTACCTCTATTACCAAGATAACATTATTTATCTGTGGGTGCAAACTACAAGCTGTGAATACAGCTAAACACTGTGAATACAAATAAAAATGTAGTTCTAGTGAAGACACAAATTGGCAGAAACCAGGACTGGCCTGCATCGTGTAGCAGAGTTCTCCTAAAGTGAGACAGTCTGACAGCAGGTGATAAAAATGCTCACACTCCTATTTCACCTGGAATTTCTAAAACTTTAATAAAACATAAACTTCATGATCAACACACAAAATGAAAGTCCTCACTTTTCTGCTGAGCCCTGAGCTGCTTTGGAAGAAAGACACAAGGATGTAGAGAGATAAAGGGAGCTGACATTCCCAGGATTATGTGTGTGTATTTTCTACTGACATCATGCAACATGATGGATTCCCCGGTGGTAGCTGTTTTCCAGTTAACCCACATTTCTCACAGGCTGGGCATACTGGTATTAATGACCACTTTGCATCTAATCTCCTTGTTTAAGGCATGCTCTTGCTTGGTTGGCTGAATGAGAACAATCTGTGGCATTTGGCTGGTGGGGAAGCCCACCACATTTTGGTGCCATCTCCACTGGATGTTTGCGGTTTCTCTTCGTTGTCACCCAGAGATGACAGAATATGAAAAACATAATTTTGGCTCTCCTTTAATCTGTCACTGACTCCTCCTCTGCTTAGTGTACCAGAAATCCTACTGTTAGGTTGAGTGAACACCATGCTTCTCCACTTGTGAGGCTTCTCCATCCCATGATCTATTGTTTCAAAAAATGCATGGCATTTACAAGGCATTTGTAAAAATAATCAACTAGGACAGACTGACTGATTAAAGTAATGGAAACTAGCAATGCCTTGATGCTGCAGCCTGGAAGCAATGAATGTTGTTCCTTAAAAAAAAAAGGTGGAAATCAACTCCTTTTTTAAGATGGATGAGGAAGGGAGAGCCTTCACCTATAAGACAGTGCAGTGGTTAGGCCACTGGCACTAGAAGCAACAACCAACTTCAATTCCCATGTCAGCAGATGGGGTCCCAAACCACCATCTCAAAGGCAGGTGACCAATTGCCAGTCAAGAGTGCGGAGCTCCTCTTGTGTTCTTTCAGGTCCTTATTCTCCAAAGCTGCACCCATTCCTCTGCACAGGCAGGCAGATTTTTATGAGAAGCTGATACTTTCCTGGAGGAGAGGAGGTGTGTGCTTAAAGAGTAAGGAGAGAATGATATCAGACAGAGTACGACACAAATGTTTAGTATGTTTCATCCAAGGCTATTAACAGAAGAAGGAGAGAACATTCTTAAAAATTTGTCATTAGTTCACACTTGGCATGTGGTTTACAATAATCTGTTGGGGCAAGAACTGAAGAGAGACCCACCAAAATCACTGGGAATATTCAGTGGCAGCTGTATCAGGTGCCTAGTAGCCAAAAGGAATCGGCAAGATTTGTAAGTTGTGCTGAATTTGCAAGGTACACCTAATGTGAGTATAAATTCTGTAGTCAGTAGCAGGAAACTGTCAGAATCATAAACATCCAGAATAGTCCTGAAACGACTCATCTCACAGCTCTGACACATACTGTTATCAGTGTCCAGCATAGTATTGCTGGACACTGTACTTCAGCCATTATCTTACATGTGTTTGTTTAATCTGATGGGATTCTATGGGAGGTTTCCTTTGTGGAAAAGGGAATAGATTTCACTGAATGGACCGAGTTGCATGAACAGATGTCTAGAACTGTGTCCCCAAATTAACCAAATAATAAACATTTAAATGTAATTATTCAGAGTAAGGATGAGTCCTTGAAGGTCAGTTCCTCTAGAATCAAAAAACGATGCCTGCTTCTGCAGCACAAGTGTTTTAAAATATGTTTATGTTCCCATTTGTTTGTGTTGCATGTACAGCTGCAGTGGAAAAATCCTGTTGGAGCAGCCACGGCATGCACACCTTCAGGCAGGAAAGCTCCCTTCCATGCGAAGCCCTTCCTGTTTACCACCCAGTTCAGGATATAGTTTAAACTCTGACATAATAGCACTGATCATCTAGAGGCAAAGATGGTAATAAAAGATGACCTGCCTTGCTGTCAGAGACTGAGAACAGTTCATGCCTCAAACATTGGAAGTTTTGTTCATGACAAAGAAGCTGCAACCGAAGAAGCCTCTCTGAAGACTGGGACTTTCAACTGAAAGTCAAACTGCTGATTAGATAAAGGGAAATGCATTGTTCAATCATCTCAGACTGGGCGAAAGGTATGCATCCACAAAAGGATGCCACCAGCTGCAACTACCCCCAGCTGGGCTGCGTTTGGGGTTGGGGGAGAGCACAGCTCACAGAAGCCAGGTTTACACAGACTCCCCCCAAGCGAGGGGGTAGGAGGAGGTTTTGGGTGCATGGTGTAACCTCTGGTGAGAGGCAATAAACACCCATCCCCTGTTACACAAACTGGCCCAGCTGTGGAACCCTCAACCCCACAGGGCACATCCACGGGACTTTCACGTGAGAGGCTCGGCCCCACAGAACTGCAGGTGATGCAACAGACCCAGAGTCTGCTGTGAGAGACTGCACCCCGCACCTCCAGGGGGACATCCCGGACATGCCTACCTAGCCTGAGCACATATACCCATCGGTCTCCGTGCTTTCTTCGGGGGGACCTTCACCACCAAGACCAACTGGAGAGGATCAGTGAACATCGTTGGGATCCACGGAGTGGTGATACTTTTCTTATTCTGTCCCTGTCACTCTTTCTGTCCCCCTCACCTGTTTTCTACTTCTTTCTTTCTCTCTCTCTCTCTCTCTCATATTTACCATCAAATAAAAGCCTTACTATTGTCACTGGCATATGGTCTCATCTGCACCTTAATTCAGGCAGAGGAATTTCCAAAGAACCTTAATAAAACTGGATCATAACACTTGCCCAGCAAGGCAAAGACACAGCTAAGGTCTGCCAGATTCAAACAGATCATCATTTAAGTACCTAAGAGTCAAAATTGGCCTTCAGATTTCAAATAGATGTGGCATTTATTTATCTGTGTTACGAATTGTATTGTGTGCATTTTATATTTTATAATGTGCAGAATTTCAAACAATATATTAACAGGAAAATCTCAGATAAAGTGGTAAGAACTTTTATACACATTGCCTCATTTGCACGACTTTTGTTCTTAAACACAATGATGGGCACTTAACTGTGTTTGTTTGAAAGTAAATGACACGTCTTCAAATTGACTACTGTATCAGAGCAGTAGTAATGAATACAATCTAAAATGGTTTACTCTATTAACTGTGTGGACTATTTCTCTGTTAAGCTGTTGCAGGTATGTCTTGCAAACCTATCTGAAATAAAAGAATTAATGTGTGGGGAAATGTCTTTCACATAAAAATTGGAATATAGATTAAAAAAATGCTGCTGATTAAATGTGGTTCATTAAATTATTTCTTGGAATACGAAATTGTTCATAATATTAAGATATATATGATAAACAATTACTTCATAGGGTATGGTTTGCATGTTGTAATATAAGAATATAATATGTCTGCTTAAATTAGCCTTGTCCTTAACACTATCTAACCAATCAGCATTTGAATTCTTAGCACTTGTTTGCTTTTGCTTCTATTATTATTAACTATTTAACAATCACAATGCTTTTAAAACAAGTCTCTTAACTGTCCCTGTATATCAACATGACAAGATTAGTCGCTGGTGCAGGTTATTAGAAAATGATAAGTCCTTTCTACAGAAAATTTAGCCTCCCAAATATTCCTAGATGGCAGGAAGTTTAAAGTGCAAATATACTGTGCAAAGGGTCTCTAAAAATGGCATCATGGAGCTCAATATTTCTCATGTTTTGGTTACCTCACAGGTTGGTAAACCAATTCTCTCAGCTGAGAACTAGCCAGAGCAGTCAGAAAACTGTTACATTAGTAGTCTGAGGGCAGGGTGCTAAGAAGGCAAATATGATATAAATTTAATCTCCATGTGTTGCAAATAAATTTATCTGGCAAATAAAAAGAAAAGGAACGATGAAATTAATGCTATGCCACTACTAGTTTTTCCAATTCTTGTTTGTTGTCTAACCATAGCCATGAAGCCCAATTTGATACAACTGGCATTACTGATGACTGTATTATGATGGCATAATTTGTATGCCTGGAGTATTAAAAAGTCTGCTTATTACCTGGGTTTGCCTGACTACCTTTTTACCTTATTACTTAGGTTGATTCAAGTGCACAGAAGTGATAAGGATGTGGAGCTCTATTATTAACAATACTGATAAATCTGGCTCTATGGTGCACATAAATTAGTACACTAAATAAGCCCAGTAGAGGATGCTGGTGAGGAGCTTTGTGACAGACAACCATGGCAAAACAGTGAATGGACTAAATTTGTCTATAAGCACACCTCTGCAATTCATGGAGAGTTTCCTCACCCTGAAAGGTATAAGTTCAGGAGATGGGCATTGGTGGTCACAAATATTAAGAGTTTCTAAAAACAATGAACAATGCTCATAGACAAAAACGTGTAATACCTTCCATGACTTTACCATTTTGGGCAGTGTTTTGATTGGATAAAGACAAGTGGCTGGCTGCCTGTGGCCTGGTGACATTGGTGGAACTGAACAGAGAGAAGCGTCTGCTGGTAACACACATGCTTGGAGCTTCAAAATGGGTATTTTTTTCTTCAAAGTAGGAATGAGATTGGTAAATTTAATCAAGATGAGATATTTAAACATAAATGAACGAATGGTATTTTTACCAAATTGTTGGATGACAAAGAACACCTAACAGCATTAGTCCTCCTGGTTTAGCAAAAGAGTGAAATCAGTTAAGAAATATAAAAAAATAAAAATCAGCAAAATATGATAAAGAAAGCTAAAGTTACCTTACTAGAAACAATGTATGGCTGGCAAACCTAGCAAAATATACAAGCAACAAATGCAAAAATGCATCAGTTTTCAGATGGAGCTGGTGAAACTGTAAATAACCGTAAATAACTGTAAATGCAGAAGAAAATTGTTCAACATATGCTTCTGTTCCCTATTTGGAAAAAAAAAGATTGTTTGATGAAGTACATTCTTTTTTGCTGCTCATCAATATCTTCTCAGGGATAAATATTTCTGAACTGGCAGGCTTGCAGAGTTTGTACTCAAGAGCCATAGATCAGTTAACTGGCCACTGATGTTCATTTTAAATAATGCTTAAAATAGCAAAGAAGGTACAGAAGATGGGAAAATCCTAATCCAAAATTTTAGAGAAAACTATTTGCATAGGTAGCCTGGCATAAATCTCAAGAAAAATAAAGGAAAAATGGGTATCTAGGTCCATAAATTCCTACCCTAAGTTCCATGGGCATGAAGAACAGTGTCTCTTTTTTGAGGGTGGCTGGTGCTTACTCAGCTGTTCCTAAGGCTGTACACTCGCACCAGGGAAGAATGGGTAACTAAAACTGGAAGTTTGGAAGAGACTGTCCAGCGAGGATGTGTCATTACACAACACAAAGGAAAGAACCAGGAAGATGAGCACCTGTCAGAAAGTAACGTCAGAACATTTGCTCCTGCTCTGGGCTGGGGGATGAGGCTGATGCATACTAAAAATCCCTTTGAGAACCACAGTGCTGTGATATTGGAGTCTACTAATGAGGAATTAAGGTACAAAATTGTAATTAATTCAGGCCAATGCAACTTACCGGAAAATAACTCCTAAACAAATAAACTCTTTCATTCTTTGATAAATTAGCATGTTTAGCTGATAAGGATTTATATGCAAGTAGAGTATACTCCATTTTTTGTCAGGCAATTGATTTATTCCTTGAGACATTCTGAGCAGGAGGAAAAATTATGTCAACTTTGCCAAGCATTTTTAGAAAGTGCTTTATCTCCCTTTTGTTTTCAGCAACTAAATTTTGCTCTTCCCAGGCTTCCATGAAACTTCTGGACTGTCATTACACTGGAGCCCCTTACCTGCTCTGGTTGATTGGTGATGACTGCTGGTTTGGCAGCTGTTTGGTTCCAGGTACTGTGTCCAGCATATGAGTTACTCCCACATGCCTTTCAAGAGAGACATTAAAATGTCTTCCTTTTACTAGGAAGACACATTCCTCATTTCTTCTTCTATGCTGTAAACTACTACCACAAAAGTTGGAGAAACTTAATAACAACTCCATTACTTAACTAAAACTTCAACTTGGGCAGAAATTGGTCAATGTTTCATAAATTCATGAGGGAACAAATGGAACAACTTTAGAATTGTTCACTCATGAAAAAGGGTTGAAAATCAGTATTATTCCACATTTCTAAGAACTTGCAGACTAAGTAATCTGCAAATGCAGCTATCATAGAGAAACTGCTATTGAATAGAGATATTATTGCTGGAGTGTCCTGTGGCTATTCAACCACACAGGAAATATATACAAATTTACTGCTGGCAAAACTTGTGTGAATGTGAAGATGGATGGGATGGTTGTTAACAAGAAAGGTGATGGTCTTTGTATTTTTTTTTTTCATGTTAGTGTATTTGTTTGGTTTATTTTTCTAAAAAAGCTACCTGCAATGATTCCTAACACTAGTTTAAAACCAAGATGAAGAGCAGCAGCTCTAGAAAGGGAAAGTTCCTCCCAAACTGAGTCTTTGTAGTAGGGTGATAAAAGGGTCAAATGTAACTGTTGCCTAATGAAATGGGAGAAAATCAGGTGGCAAAGATTTGATATTACATCAGTAAAATGTAGACAGGTCTATCTCAAGGAAGTTGAACGACCGGAGATGCCACAGAAAAATGTATGAAAGCATTTGAAACCTGGAGAAATTAACTTGCACCGAGACTTGAAGAACTCAATCTATTATGCTTCTCAAAAGAAGATGGTGTGTTGACTCGATGCCAGTATGTAACTCACAGGGAGAAAAAGCAATTTACTGAATGGCTCTTTAACTTAGCATAGAAAATGCACAACAAGAACTAATGGTTGGAACCTGAAACTAGACAAAGCTAAACCAGAAATGAGCAGTTTGAAAATTATAAAGGGAAAGGGGCAATGGATTCCGAATCTCTTGCATCCTTTCAGCCAAAGCTGAATGACTTACTAGAAGAAACATTTTCACCAAATTAAAGCTTTAAATTTCAATATAACATCTGGTCAAAGGTTAAAGACCTGTATCTAAAAGTGGACAATAAGTGATCTAAATATCCTTCCCCGCCTAAACTACATACATTTGTGAAAATGGGAAGTTTTCTACTGAAACGGAACTTTTTCAAAAATTCTAACAAATCCAAATCTAAATCCAAATCTGAATCTGGATTCTAACAGAAAACAAAAACTGAAATGTGAAAAATCTTTTGGATTTTATGTCAATACAAATAAAATTTTTGCTATTGAATTTTGGAGGACATCTCTCAGGGAATACCTTCTTACAGGTGTTCTAGAAGAGTTTGTAATCACGCACTGGAGTAAGACCTGCCAATGTGCAGACAGATATTTGGACATAAGGCACTAATGAGATAGCATTAAGTAGTATCAGAAGCAACAGTCACAGCAGTCTAATAGTTGTCAAACGCTTCATAGGAAACATCTGACTGTAATAATTTAAATTATTCATTATTACCACAAAGACAGCCTCAGGGACTCTAAGACAACAACTACCTAGTTCACTCTACTCTAAAAAATTGCAATGATAAATAGGTATGTTTGAGTACAAGAATAATTTTTGATGAAACTGTTTCTTCAATATCAGTACTGCCTCAAGTACATGTAACTATTTTGTAGAACAGTAAATGAATGAGTGTTATTGAACACTCTGACACAAGCAACATCTGGCAATTCAAGGCAATGCTTTCAAATTCACATTTTCAAATTTACTTTTGAGGCTCTGGCACTCCGTAACAGATTCTGCAATATTATTCAACAGGTCTCTATAAACTTCATCCTTTCCAAAGCACTGTAGAGCTAAGCTACTCCAAGCACAACATAGGAGCTCACATCCAGCGAGGTTTACACGTGAAATGAAAAGCTGTCTGCAACACCTGAGACTGAGCAGGAGTACAAAAGCAGAGCTCCTTTGAAGAATCAGGAACAGGGATAAAGCTACTTACTTCCATGCTAAGAAGACATAAGTTAAAGTTGGACTTAGTGCAGCAACTGCCAGAGCTGTGGCTAAGACAGTCTGATGCCTCAAAGTTACTGTAATAATTTCCAGTCCCCGACAAAGTACAGCAGCAGAAATGGAAGTGCAGGACCAGTTTTAGGAGCAGATGGGAATGTTAACATGGGTGATGAAGCAAGCTTCACACTGCAGATTCCTGCACTCCTCCACTTGTGTATTAATCCTGCAAATACCTTAAATTAGCATGCAGCTAGATACAGGAACCTGCCACCTTGACGAAAAAACTTCACCATTTTATCTTTTCTCCTGAAATACAAAGTTTTTATCGACAGAACTACATGCACATGAAGACATAAAATGCAAAGAGCTTTACTGTAAACACTCATTAATGTAATATTAATACCCATGAATGACTAGTGAATGCAAAAATAACATCCTTAACAAAATGAAAAAATTGCTTAATTGCTTTATTTTAAAAAGCACATGGTTTTGTTCCTATTTCTTGTACTGCTTGACGCCTATCCCTGGTCATGAAACACTAGTATCAGAAAACAGCCCAGAAGAGTCCTCATTAAATTGATTAAAGAGTGAACAAAGAAAAGAGAAGCATTAGTAAACTGGGCTAAAAGCTACTAAGAGTACAAGCCAGGTATTGTCTCAGCACTTAATACAATTTATGGTTGCTTCTGCCTTGTTTGTTATGAGCAAGAAATATAAATGTGTAAGAGTAGAACTGTAGTGTGGTGCAAATACAGCTGAGGAAAAAAAGCAGAAAGAAGGAAATTGATCCTTCCCCAGAGCTGTCACAAGCCTCACTAATGCAATTACCCCTGCACACAGACCCTGTGGTGTTGGAGAGTCCATCTCACCTCACTGGAGAGCCTCCTGTTTTGAACCGCAGGATCTGCTCAGCATGGGGTATATCTGCAGATAGACAGGCTTTTCTGAGGAAATATATGGCTGAACTCTTGAAACAGCAGGCAGGACTCACCGGTTGGGTAAAGCCAACAGAAACTACCACTGCCATAATCTAAGGAGTAGTTCATTGTTTCCCTGGTATCAACACAAGCTTTGCAACAGCACTTGTGTGTGGGGCCACACGCTGCACATCTGCTCTGCCAGCGAAGGGCTTGCTGTTCAAGTGATGCGGTCAGTTTCTTGATTGGTGTTTTTAAGCAGATCTAAAAATCCAGAATAATTTTACTTAAATTTACCATCGTGCCACAGAGTATTATTGATGCTATTTTATTGATCAACACAAAGCAGTAGTTTTGAGGGGACTCTTTAGTACCATATTCTTTCTTGATATTAAATCAAGCTATACCAAGGACTCAACTTATTTTTCAGTCAGGTCTGCAGAATCTCATCTTTCATCTGCTTTGAACTGCAAGTTTCATATATACACAGAAAAAAAACAATCAAAAACCACCTTTGAGCCTTTAAGTACATATTATACGTTCAACACATCTGGAAATGCTCTGCTTTTACTGTAAGGCTCAATGGATGACAACCCTGCTCTTTGTTGGGACAAATTTTGTCAGAAACCACAATCAGGCCCTCTTCCCCTTTTGCAGTTAGAAGGATTTGAAAAGACAAAGCAAGAAAACAACCACTTTCTGCAATATGATGGACCTTCTTTTGGTGCTGACACACAAAAACGTGACTACCTTACCTGGAAAACTACCACTCCATACTCACTCATGTACAGACTTGCATCCTACACAACCATCACGGTCACACACCACATGGCTATGGTATGACTCTGTGTGGTCTTTTGGAACTTAGGCAAGTATACCAGCAAAAACTACACAATCTTACATGGATATTAATTACCACTATCATGATTTCTTTACTGACAAGTAATGCACCCTATGGAAGGCTGGACATAGCCCTGGACTACTTGGTCCAGGTGGCCTGGCCTGAGTGAGATGACCTTGATGACCTCCAGAGGTCCTTTCCCACCTCAAGCATTCTGTCAAGCCTTTTTTCGCCCTTGTATTTATTCATCTGTAAAAACCCCCAAAACCTGCAGTACTCTGTTAGAAATTGTATTAATGATAGTTTTAAAATTCAAATTAAAAAAGAAAAAAGCTGTGGTTGGCTTACCTAAATGTAATTAAATGTTTGATATATAATACAGAGTTCAAGCTTGATGCTTGGTACCAGGAAATACTATCTGAAGACTCACTCAAGAGCACCACCAGCACACGTCATACCTGTCCCCCAAAATTAAGTTTGTTTTTCTTCTACCAGCCTGAGGCCACTTTATTCAGCTGTATGAATTAATTCTTGCACTTTTGCTCTTATTACATAGACATATTCAAGTCTAGGCTGTTCTGTGAATAGAACTTTTCTTGATTACTGTCATTGTTTCATTCCATTGTTTGTCTTTTAATGTTATAATTTCCTTATTTCACAATGTTTTAACTACATTGGCCGCAATTGTTAACAGAATAACTAGTGATTTTGGGGGCCAGCTAGGACAGCTTTAAAAAGATTTGATTAGGCAATTCATTTTACTAATGTTACAACATCTTCACTTGATTACTTTAAATGAGTGTTGGTGCATATCCACTTTGGCAAAATACTGCAAAGTTTAATCCTCTGTCCTAAATAACAAGCTTTCACTGGCAGAAACACAGGGCCTGAGGAATACAAACGGGATTCAGGAAAACAAAGGCCATGTTTACCTGACAAAATTTACGACAATACCTATCCTTGGGTGAAGTTCAGGCCACTATCCTGAAATCAAAGTGATTTAATTCCTGAATAGCATCACAGATGAATGCAGATCCATGGATCTGCTTTCTCCCATCCCCGCTTTCAGCTATTCCTGCCCAGTAGTTGCTCCAGTAGGATGACTTCCCAAGGGCTCCTGAACTCCCTGCTCCAGAACTAGGAGAAATGTTGTAAGGTCTCAGAGACACAGCATCAACTGCAACTACAGTTAGCAGTAGTGCAGTGCAACCTGTCATTAAAGCATCTATTCCACTGTCTGTGTCAAATTCCAAGCTGATGTCCAGTCTCCTAAACAGTAATACTCCCACCCTTACTCCATTTTATGTGACAAACTTCAATGTACAGATTGCTTTAAAGTCTTCATCTTTCTCCATCCTATATTTTCTTATGTCTTAGATGGGAGATGGATCCAACTCCTCTAAGACAGAAGAGATGTATTTTTGTTTGATTCCATTAGGAAGGTAGGTTAAGACTGAGACAGAAGCTAACCTCAAGTCTAACGGAGGACCTAATTAGGGCTGAAAGTAAAGAGGGCAGGAGATAGGAGTCTTAGAAATTCCAACCCCCCTGTCATGGGAGTTTCAGCAAACTTCCAATAGGCCAGGTTGCTCAAAGCACCATTCAACTTGGTTTTGAACACTTGCAGGGATGGGGCATCCACAACTTCTCTTGGCAACCTGCGCCAGTGCCTAACCATCCTCACAGGGAAGAGTTTCTTTCCTGTCTTTTCTAATCTAAACCTGCCTTCTGTCAGTTTGAAGCCATTCCCCTGTTGTCCTGTCACTTCATGCCCTTGTCAAAAGCCCCTCACCAGCTCTCTTGTAGCACCTTTAGATATTAGAAGGTGCTCCAAGGTCTCCCAGAGCATTCTCTTCTCCAGATCGAACAACTCTTTCACTCTTATCTTCATGGGAGATGTCCTCCACCCCTCTGAATGTCTTTGTGGCTCCTCTGGACTTGGTCCAGTGGGACTACATCTATCTTATGCTGAGCTCCCCAGAGCTGCATGCAGTTGTTCAGATGAAGTCTCACTAAAGCAGAGCAGAGGGGCAGGACCAATCACCCTGACCTGCTGGTCATGTTTTTGATGCAGCCCAGGATCCGGTTGTCTTTCTGGGCTGGAAATGCACACGAGTGGGACATGTTGAGTTTTTTGTCAACCAACAACTGCGTATCATTCTTCTCAGAGCTGCTGCCAATTGACTGCCTGCACAGCCTGTATTTGTGCTTGGGATTGCCCTGACTCATGTGCAGGATCTTGAACTTGGACTTGTGGAACTGTATGGGATGCATCTCTCTTCTGCAGGCCCATCTCTCAAAATCCCTCTAGGTGACATCCCTTCCTTCTAGCATGCCAGCTGCAGCACACAGTTGGATGTTGTTGACAAACTTGCTGAGGGTGCCCTCAATCTCACTGTCCATGTCACCAACAAGATGCCAGAAGATACTGAACTATGACACCTGCATGCACCAAATCCTTGAGACGTGGATGAAAGACCATGAAGGTGGGACCCACAAAGTACCTCTTGCCACAAGAACAGACAATGGATTTATTATGGCTTGCTTTTTCTGTATTGTTGTTCTCATGCTTTCAACATGTAATTATTAAAGTGTATTCATTCCTTTTTGTAATCAAGTAAAACATGAATCAGTCATGGCAAACATTTTAATTACTTAATAATTCTCCAATCAAAAGCCTTAACAGCTCTATCTGGAAAAACACAAGTAATTTTTCCAGTTTGTTGGTCATTTATTTTGTCTCTAGTCATTTTAAGGGAAAAGCAAGGAAGAGACTGTGAGACAATCTGCAGTAGGAACTGCTCAGCAACTAGGATTGCCTGTAAAATCCAGTACACTGAATGGTCGAATATCAGACCCTTTTAGGAAAAGCTGGCTCAAGAGATGTGACCATGAGACAGTTATTTCTGAACTTATTTTCAGTGCAAACAGAGATAAAAGATGGGCTTCCAAGCATAGAAGTGAATCTTTCTACTGCAAAAGGTTTATTTGAAAACCTTTGTCATTGTTCTGATTGCTCTCATTGTCATTCATTGAAACACCAAGGGCAATGCTGCCAGGATTTGAGTGTGGGCTCTTTCAGTACCGCAATTCTCAAGAAAAGAGTGAAATAAAATCTCTCACATTAAACAATAATGCTTCTATATCTAGTAACATTTAATAAATTTATTACATATTACCCTAATGTAGGTTTATACCGTTGCTCATATAAAGACACTGTATGAATTATTCACTTGGTTCTCTGTACATGTTTTACAGTCGTTCATATACAAGACGATTACAAGAAATGTAAGAAAAAAAAACATGTGAGCAAACTGACAATTCAGGAGCAGTCACATAAAGTTATACTATTTCAAACGACATTTACATTACAAAAAATAGCCTGCAAATAGTTATCTTACATTAAATCATTATAAAAAATCTCTGCTGAGAACTTCTAAAACATTAGTGATCTTAATTCATCTCAATGTATGCACTAAATACAAATATGCAACTTTTACTGGCTGAAATCCTACCCAATTTAAATTAATTCTTCTACCACTTCTGGGCACCTTGGAAATTCATTAAGTGGTGCAGAAACATTAATGCCACTGTGACCCATCTTCAACAGAAATGCAAAATCAAGATTTATTATTTACAATGAATCAGTCCACTTTTTAAGGAACGCTTAGGATTTTATATAATACCTGTTACATTATTTACATTAGATGAATACAAAGAAAGAGAAGAGATGCTCTGATGTCAGTGTTGGCCAGTGTACAGTAAATACTGACCAGTTGCTATCCAAGCCCTAATTTGCCAGACTAAAATGACCTCTACATGCAGTCTTTCACAACAGCAACAGAGACATCAGAGATTGGAAGTTAATCCTATTTTAAAGAATTCCACTCCTGAAAACAATATTTTTCCTTTAAACTGCAGTAATCTCCCCTAAAAGAGCAAAAAGTTGCTAAATGAATGTTGAATCTATGAAAATTTTAGTAATATATAATTTTCCAAAGCATCAAAGAGCAATGTCAATTCTATACAAAGCTGAGGATTTGCATGGTGAGATCCCAAACCATAGCAGAAATGTATTTAAAGTCTCTGGTTGTTGTGAGCTCTCAAAAAAAAGAGACCTACATTTTCCAAACCTTAAAAATAACCTGAAGTAGAGTCAGTTTCATCTGCAAGGTTAGGTCTCACTAACAACCTTACAAATGCAGACAGATATGAAACTAACTTGTCAAACGAACAACTGCATCCCACAGAGCAAGGTCAAATACTGTTTCAGATTTTAAATTAATATTGTATAGGCTGTGTCTTGCTTTGAACTTGGTTTTATATTCTACAGAAATATGCTACCTACGGCTTTTAGGAAACCTGATAATCAAGCATGAAAGTTCAGTAACTGCTTTATGTATTTTAGATTACCCTCCTACAGAGATTGGAGATTTTCCTTTTACATTGATGACTACATCTACTTTCTGGAATTATCACATATTTAACTAAAGTCTCTGTATTATTTCATGTGCTTCTTATGATTTATGATTCATTAATGAAAAAGCATAACTTTTTAAAAAAGCAACAGAAAACTCACATCACCATTCTTGGATGCTGCAAATAATTTGCTATGTAAGCTAGACTTCTGCTGAACAGCATTCAGTAAAGTGTCTCATTTATTTTAACCATAACTTCCATTATGTACCTCTTTAAAACCTTGTTGCCTACATAGAGTTAGATATTTATTCAAGGCCCTATGATAAATTTCCCAGTTCTTGTTATCATTATTATTTTTCTTAGACTCCTACATATAATGTCACCAATTACTTAAACAGAAAGGAAGACTAGAAAAATTCAAGCAACAAGTAGACAAGAGAACTTAAATCCCACACAAAGAAAAAAAAAAAAAAAGAGTGGGCTGCATAAAATAGCAGCAGTCATATGCTTTCAGCCACATTTTGCTGTAGAAGGGTCAAAATGCATTTTAAAATTAACAAGCTGCTTCTTGGCGTAAACATGTACACTGGCTTACTGCAAACAAATGGAAGTACCTGCAGAGACACGGGGACAGTCGGGCAGCATGGACTCCACTGATGTGTCCAGGGGCTCGGAGCTGGACACCCAGTTACAGCAGTTCTGTAAGTGCAGGCAGAGAATTCTTGGGATAAGCCAAAAACTCAGAGAAAAATAAATACCACTGTTGTAAGTAAGGACAACAATCACATCTAAATACTCGAACTAATTTACATAGCAGTCCCAATAGTGACTGGACAGTACACTACACTAACTTAGACTTACTGACAATAAAATACTGTAATTTCACACTAAGTAAGTAGAGTAAGACCATAATTCAGGAGATTTGTAATGTTCTGAAGTAGCATGTCTTTTAAGTGCCACTTTGAGAGCCAGTGGACTTGAGTAGGTTCTTGGACCAACTACTGCCTGAACTACCCACCACACGTTTTCAGCTTTTCCTAGTTGGTGTTGATATAAACCAGGTGTTGATATAAACACTGAGCCTGCTTGTTTGCTAACATTACGAAATCAGAATTTTTCAGGGTGTTTTGATGGAGTACACTGTGGAAAGAACGTTTGTGAAAATATGAAACAAAATATTATAACTGAACAAAAGCCATCAAGATAGAAGACTAATATTCAAATAATTGGAAATATAGCTGAGATGAATGTGCATGAACATTTAAAAAAAAGGCAAATACTGGTCTCTGGGGTGTTATATTCAGGAGGCCTTTACATTTATGTTTCATTCCTGAACCTCGGAGTAGGATGAATTTACCATGAATTTTCTAAATGTTTTGCTACAAATGCTATCTATTCAGAGTAGTCTATAAACTGAAGTATTAAATATTATGATTTTAATAAAATATGCCGAAACTACACCAAATTTACTGAATTGAAGACTTAATTATAAAGTAACTACATTTTTAATAAGATTGCCAGCTGAGCAACAAGATTTACATTGCTTGCTCTATTAAAAACCTGAGTTTTTCCTTTCTGAAAACCTGATTAACTCCATTAAGGGGAAAAGGTAAAAAAAAAATGCACAACTTTTTGAAAAGACCCAATCAATTTTCAAACAGATTTCTAAAAAAATCATGCCATCAGTCATGATAGTAAAAATGGACGACTTCTCTTTCTGGTAAACAGCATGTATTGTGTATTTGTAGATGCTTGCTGCCCTAGTTGTGCACCATGGAGTCCGTCCTCACTGTGGAAAGATCCTTGACTGGTAGATCAAGTATCTTATTGTATTTCCTTAATTCATTCTGTCTGGAAGAAGATGTCAGCTGTGTTGCAGTGAGGAGAGAATTTCAAAGGCTTCAGTCCCCACCAATAAAGGACGAGGAATGGCTTTTGAATAGATTTGTCAAGGCAACCCTACTGTTCTGGGACCAGGGAGAGCAGGGACAACATAAAGGAAGGGTTGCTGTATGAGATTAGAAAGTGAAGTTCACAAAGCATGGCAGATTTTTGTAAGAAACAGTAGATCAATGAAACTATTGAACTCAATGGAAAAAGAAAAAAACAAACACACTATCCAGTAATATAACATATTTAGTAAAAAATTGTTAAAATGGAAGTATTTCACAAAGGTTTTAAGGTTTAAAGTAGTAAAGCATTATAATTTTATGATTTGCATGTGTAATTTTAATTAACAGCTGAATGTGAAATTGCAAATGTAAGGTGGTAGAAATTACAAAAGAAGTAGAATTTTTATGAAGTATTACAATTATTTGAAATAAGTAAAATTAATATTAACTACTGATAGAACACTACATCAGAGAGCTAGAGATAATACAGAAGATTAGCACACAATTAACTAGCTTTTATACACAATGTGACACTTGCCTGTAAGAAATAAGTATTCTCGAAAGCAGTGTCAAGATATGTAAATGGATGATTTGTTTTATCGTTCATCACAGCTCCTAATAAATGCAAAAATCATGACTTCTATAGGTACTAAAAATAGGCCACCAGTGATACAGGAGAGATAGCTCCAATGAAGAATTACTTTATTTTAACAATTCATTCTTTCAACGACAGCAATTAGCCCTACAGACAGGCAGCGATTAGGTGTATATTTTAATTATTATTCATTTTACCACTAGCCTTAAACCTGACTAAAGTAAGAGATATCCAGGTGATATGCTAGTCTTAATACCACTCAGCCACATTTCACATATGGAAAATTCTTCTTTCTTATAGGAGATTTTTAATGCTAATGTAAGTTATGACACTCCATCCACTTTTTAGGCCATTAATCATTTAACTTATTCTTTAACATCTACTTTCTGCAAATGAAATTAAAGGTAATGCACTTTTCTTATTCAGACTAAATGCTTAAAGAAAAATGGAGTTGTCAGATTCAAATTACAGGATTTAAAATTTCAGTTTTACTACCTAACACATATTTTAAGGTTTTGATTTCCCATAAAGAAAATGGGGATTTCTCTGACAGAGCCTGTAGGGGTTACCATTCTTTGTATTTTTAACACTTAAGTCAGAGCTGTCAGGCTGCATCCCAGGTGATCCCCTATTCCCATCAGTTGCGGCCTATAAAACTTTAAGGTTAAGTCAGGAATAGGTACTCTTTACACAAAGTTTCACTAAATCCATGAGAAAAAGTCAAGTCTAATGGAAAGTTCAGGATGTGACTAGTTTAAATTCACTCTGTGTAGCTACTGTTTTAGTGTTCTGCCATGGGAATGCAGAAAACACACAGATGAGCCTGATCTGGTGAGGATGAGACTCATGAACAGTATTTTAGTTGGTCTCACTCTACAAATATGACTTTTAAAATCTCCGCAGCCCCATACCTGGGTATAAGAGCTTCCGAGCACTACAGGAGTAATTACATATCAAAAAGCTGCTGAGAGAAAGGTTATTTTGCCAGTTGTGCAAATCATCAAACTGAGTCATGAAGCGCTTAAAGGGGATTTTCCACCATTGTCAGAGTGCACCCAGGATTTTGCTCCAGGTATCAGGCACTGCATGGCCTGCCTTGCCATGTCTCTATTTTGCCGTGAAGAAACACTGGACTTCGTGCTTCTTATTTTGGCTGCTAACTTGGAAGTTCAGAAATGGCTTTAATCTTGGTTACTTTAGTGGCTGGTATGGATACACGATTTCCACTGTCCCATAATATGCTGTCTTTCACACCCAGACATGTTTGCTCAGCCATATACAGACGTATATACCCAAATTCTTTAAAAAAACATGGCCTTACCTCTCTCATCCACTCTCGAATAGTTTTCCCAACTTCTTGATGCCACACATTGTGAACAGAGTCTGTCAACGCCACGGCAGTTACCCTATTCTTTACTTCTGCCTCTCGTTGAATCATCTGTAAAAAAAATATTGTATTTAAATTAATTCCTTTCATTGAATAGAGTCTGCTTAGTCAGAGATAATGATCTTAAGTTTAAAAAGAAACAGTACTACAGACTCAATACTTGACTTCAATTGTTTTAAAGTTTATACAATTGCTAACAGGTCCAGAAAAACAGAAACACCTAATATTTTTGATAAAAAATAATAATACTAACTTTTAACTGACTGAACTATTCAGTCCTATTATTTTCCATGTGGCTTGACAATTCTAGGATTAAAGGTATCATGGTGAAAAAATGGAAGATTCCCTGAGGACACCTTTTACAAGCTTCTCCAAGTTCCTATTTCAGTTCTTCAGGGAAGCTGGTACCTGTGGTTCACTGTAAGGTTCTCATGACTATCATCTACTAATTTTCAGTAGATTGCTGTAGTTTTTCTGATGTACAATCTCACTTTGACTTGTATGGGTTTTTTCTTTTTCTATCCAATTTAGCTATCTTGCACGCTCACCACGGTCCCAAAATTCTTCTCTCTTCTCTCTTATTCATATGCTTACTCAGCTAACACCAAAGCCTCTCAACATTTTTAGGATATTAAAGAGCCTCTGTTGTTGCAAATGACAGTATGACTAAATAATATCAGTTCTAAAACAAATTAAATGATTGCTGCAAATAACACAAGCGAGCTGACAAAGATGCTGTGGAATTCAGCACTGCTATGCAAGATAAAAGGTACTGGGAAAGAATAGTTTGATATCAAAGAGAGACAAAAAGGTTTTAATCTCCTGACATGAGTGATCCTAATTTGTAACACTGGATCAAAGAAAGCATAATAAATTATACTTATAAAACCAGCATTTCACAACTGGTGTCATTATCACTGTGTATGCTGCAATAAAGTTAATGGTTTTTTTAAGCTTCCCTTTGTATAAATGTAACACATACCACATTTCTAAAATCAGGCATTCTTTCTTCATGCTCTATTAACTGCTTATCAGCACACAGGCTGCACCTCTGAACCCACTGTTCCATGTCCTTGCCATAAGCATGACTCCAAAACCCTACCAGAAAAAAAGTTTTTTGAAAGAGACAGTATCTAAAAACAAGACCTGTCAGCCACACACACCTAACTCGCTTTAAACCCTGCTGTACACTGAATAAGTTTTTGAAAAACACCATATGTACTAATATTCCTGCTCCTGTGCAGTGCATTCTAGCACTCATTTGGCTGCACTGTCTTCCACAAAACACTGTGATTAAACAGGCAAAGGTGCAAAAATACCGCTGTCCTTGAAGCCCACATACCTACCAATTACTCAGAGTTATTACATACTGGGTGAAGTTTAAAATCATCACCAGCTCAGAGTATTACAGCATGACTTCCTCCATGAAGGGCTGGTATTCAGAAGCACTTCTAATGACCAGCAAAGATAAAAAATTTGCTCTGCTTTGGAAAAGCAGTTTTTTCTCAAGCTGCTGTGTCCCATGTTTCTGTTTCGAAAACTAGCCACCCAGTTCATCTTAGAACATCACCTTTTTCTTCAAATCACAAGAAAATACAAAGGTGCAGTTCCCTTTTTCCTTTCCAGACCTAGCTCAGGTTTGCTATTCTCAATTTTCCTATGCATATGTAAGAACTGGCAGCCATTGATCACCATCTCTTTCTACTCTTTCTTCATATGGTACATGCCGTCCTTGCTTTTAGATCATGTATGATATATAGGAAATAATATGCAATACCCAACATGCTCCTGGTGCTTGCCATTCAGCTTTGTGGATGCCTGCAGAATTGTATTCTCTTCACAAAGATCAGCAAAGAGACTGAGGCTGACAATGTGATGTTTTTTGATAACTCAGCCACAGTGCTAGGGTTAGGATAAGGTCTCATGGATGCAGCAGCAAAGAGGGATCAAAGGGATTAACTGAGCTTCACTTACAGATTTCTTAACATCCAGCCCAGGAGAAAAAAGTTTTGGTAGGCATCCATGCCCTTCTGAGCCAACTTAGAAAGAAATAGACAAAAACAATACATCAAGTGGGGAAAGGATCAAGGGAATAACCTTCACTTAAACAAGAAGTCTAACGTGTCCATGTTTCAGTGACACAGAAATGTCACAACAGAGCATGTCAAACTGAGGACACTTTTGCTTCTATCAGAGCAGCTCAAGTTCCCTGCTACAATGGGACATCCACTGATAATAATAACCAAGGAGAACAGGTCCAGGTTAAGCTCAAGCAGCAGACCCTCTTATCAGGGTTGATAATTTACCCGGCAAGAAGATACAAGAAGTCTGTGTGGTCTTGGGCACAGATGCTTCAATACTCTGTAAATGCTTCAGATTCAATGGACCGATAGCTCACAGTTAGAACATACTCATCTCTTCTAAAACCAGTTTTGAATTAAGATAAATTTTAAAAATTAAATGAGTGGAATAAAACTGTAAAATAGAGTGACTTTAAACAAATACGTAGTCTGGGAAATAGAAGATCCAATAGGATCCAAGGAGGATCCAAGGCATCCAATAATGTAGCATCCAGCTACCACTCAAATTTGATGTAACTTGAAAGTTGTTCTACATTCCACAGGAAAGATACTATGGGATGCATGATTTACATTTGCCAGGACTACTTGTTTTATTCCATGCAGCCTGCAGAGTCTTTTGAAGTGGACACACTAAAACTGAAGATATTTAATAGACCACAGTCTACTAAAAATACTAAAAATTAGATATTTTTCTTCAGAATAATGATGTTTTTTACTGAAACAAACAAAGGCCTAAGGATTTTGTCTAAAGTTCATTTATGCCTTATACTCCTTGTACATCAGTAAATTCCACAGACAGAAAGTTTTCACAGCCTAGAAATTACTTATTTTCCTGCTCAGTGTCCATTTAAAAATCTTAAATTATTCTTAGCTGAAGAGATTTAGCAGGAAGACATCTCTCTGTGAATCTCATCATTGGATGGTTCAGTCTCCCCTTACACTCCTCCTTCCAATAATTCATTTACAACCAGAAGTAGGTAAACTGGCTCTTCTCTGTTCTCATTCTCATGTATTACTGCATCACTCACTATTCTGGGTCCTCTAGATTTTCCCAATAACCCTCTCTCCTCAGGCATTTCCATTTTATCTTTTTTCTTGTGTTCCTTCTTTGTAGTCATAGTAAAGTTTGATTTTGTAACTTACTAACCACATACCAACACTATATATTTGATTCCCTTAGAATGACAAGTTGTAGACCAGTTTTCCTTGCAACAAGTTAGAAAGCATTCAAGCGTTCTTTTGAAAGTCCTCTTTACCCTAGTGGTTGAAAATTTGTTCCTTCACTTTAGAAGGGAAAATGTCAATTATCTAGTTGCAGAAGTATTCAGCTCTAACAATTACATAAGCAAGAACTTGAAACTCACAAAAATGCATTCCTTAAGTTCATACATAATAATTACTCATTTGCTCAACTTAATAAATATTTTACTGCCAATCTGTCTGTAAGTTTATGATATACAGTTATCATAACATTATAATGCCAAAGGTTGACACCTATGTTATCCATAGCATATGTAAATAAAACATAGCTTCACACATATAATAGACACACAGTATATTTAGCATGCATATACAGTTAGAATAGATGATAAAATGTGCCTTTGGTATGTATTTTATAGCATAATACTCCTGCCAAATGAAAGCATCAGTGTGTTAAAAAAGGACTCAAAGGTCTGATCCTGCAAACATGAAAGTCCATGAAAGTGCCAGCTAGACTTTAAGTAAATGGCCTGTGGGAGTAAATCCCTGAAACACTGAGTCCATACCTTTTATACCTATTCTAACATTTAAAACAGGTAAAAATTCAAACTTGTGAGAAAAGTTAATTTTTTTTTTTTACGGGCTTTTATTTTTGCAGGTTCATACAATCAAATCAACAACCATGACTTCATATTTAGGGAATATTTACTCTTCTGAGTTGTTTGTAATTAGGAATGAGGAAAAATGAATTAAAAATTAATTAAAAACACATCCAAATTTTCATTTCTCTTGAAGTTTTGAAATAAACCTTCCAGCTACTTTCTTCAGCTTCCATTTCAATTCAGTTGTTGACAACAAGCATTTGACTTGGAGCAACATAATTTTGATGCAAGTCCTCCATTGTATCCAGTTGCATCATACTGATTTGAGACCTGTAAGACATTTTGGCATCTGCAAGCAGAATTGTTTCCAGAGGAAACAGTTGGAAGCCCCTGTCCAAAAGTCCTCACTGGTTTCCAGACGTGGAATGAATTTGCAGCAGAAATTCTGGTGGATCAAAACAGCATCAGTTGGACATTGAAATATTTGTAAAAGCAGTGGTAGATGAGAAGAGAGAAGAAATCACATGATAGGAACAGCGTGCAAAAGGACAATTTTTACTTCCTTTTGGAAAGGCATGTGGATTCCCTTTTGGTAACTTCATATGCTCTCTTTGTAACTTGCTTGTTACAGGTCTACAGTCAACCATCATCTTCTTCAACCATCATTTCACTCAGTCTCATACAAACCAAGTAACTGGTCTGTCTGCCTGGCAGCACTTGAGCCTCTCCTCAGTTATGAAAAACTCCTCCAAGAGATATGGAATTCTGTATTCTGTAGTGCAAGTTTGTTGGTCTGGCATTTGTAAGACCTTTCACTGCTTCCTGAATAGGATTCCTGAATTTCTGAAATACTCTCAATTTTCTGCACATCTTAAAATGGAATTAGACCCCCGAGCCCTCTTAAAATACCATTCATTAGGAATTAGAATTACTGGGCAACTATGCTCAAACAGCACAAAGCAAACCTAATAAACAATCCGAAATTCCACCAGTTCTCATTTTCTATTAGAAACAACAATAAACTTCCCTAAATAAATTTGCAGATGTGGTAAAATCCCTACTTGCAGTAGAAAAAGCCTCTGATACACACCAGTTTTTAAACAGCAAAAGAAAATACCTTCAAAGATACAATTGGAGAATGACCATAGTACTTTCTGATATTTTGGTCAAAGATCCAATGAAGGATCTGAAGCAATGAAGGTTGCTGAGATACTTGTCTTTGCACTGCTGCAAGAACTGCAGTGATGATTAGAAAAGAGGTTTGGAGCAGCTGAGTCTACCCGGAGTCAGCCAGTTGGACTGACAGCTGGAGTCTGTCAGCAGAAGTCTGCTGTCCCAAGATTGGAGATTTGAACTGGAGAAATCTCATTGGCATGAAAATCAGGTTTTGAAGGGTCAACAGCTTCTACCGATCTCCTTTCCAGGTACAGAGTGTGAAGCCTGATCAATATAAGTGTTAATGTTCCTATGTTGCTGATAGCAGCAGCTAGCTGTTGGCTTGTGTCTAATATATGAGATAAAAAACAGTCTGCTCTTATAAAAGTGGAGCTCCACAAGGGTCAGTTTAAGCTGCCAGAAAGTGTCCAACATTATCATGTGTAGTACTTGGCACAACTAATGCTGAGGGGCATCTGATACTCAGGCTAGTTTGTTAAAACATAGTTTGGGTATGTACACTGCAAGTACGTGAGCCCCAGGAAAATCATACTTGCTAAATCACATAGTTCACTAAACTATTTCATTTTGTACTCACAGTTAATTTGGATTTGGGTAGTGCAAGATGGTGTGAGCATGTGATTACAGCAAACCTCCAGCACAGCAGATCCTTTGCTGCTCTGGCTTTACCACTCATCTGTGTAAGCAGCATCCTCTTAATAGGGATGCAGGAGGTTTTCTGGCAGAACGCTGTATCAGCTCTCCAAATGACATGAACTCAGCCAGCAAGACCATTCCTCTATTAGTACAGCTACAGAAAATCTGCCCTGGAGATTTTGTTAACAAAGTTATCTTGGCTGTGATGGTGAAGGATTTTTCCACTCTTTGCCAGTAAAACCTTATTGGCTGCAGGTCACAGCTTTGCTTTCTCTTGGTTTATCTGGATTTCTCAAGCAGTGGACAGCTGTTTGAGTACCATGCCTAGTTTGAAATGAAATAATAAAGTAAAATCTAAAAAAAAAAAAAAAATTACCATTAAAGAAATTAAATTGAAATAAAATATAAAGGAAATAAAATCCAAAGCAAACCCATTCACAACACAAGAAACCCAAAATATTTGTTAAGTGCTAACAGGAGCCATCTAGACCCGTGACCGAAACCTTGAAGTGCTGTAGTATTAAGAAAGGTCAAGTTCCACATGAACTAGGAAACAGAAATGTCTCTGCTCGAAACTGGGAATGTCCTCAGCCTCTTACCCCAGGCTTGCTATCCTGGGCTCACCTTTCACAAGGACTTTCACAGTCCTAGTCAGCTCTGGGCATGGTCAAACCACAAGCTATCATTTTGAACATCTTCTTGTATAAATGTAGGTTGGGTGCCAGACTTTCAGCCTGATCTTGCAGCCATTAGAGACAGTAAGAGGCATTTAAGAGCAGCAGTGCACAGCTGACCCGCAGCAGTGTTGCCCAGCTGACATTACATCAGACGTGCCCCATCAAAGAGCGGTGCCAAACGCTGCCTGAGACCTATCAGCGAGCAAATAGCAGTAAGTTTTCAAACCCCACTAGTTTTCTTGCTGTTGACAGAAGTTGTGGGAAGCTCCATCTCAGGGAGGAGCAGGGTCTCGGGATGCAGATGACTGAGCTATGATGACTCCTTCAGTTGCCACCTGTCAGACTCTCTGCAGTAGCTCACAGCTTGTATGGGCTCCACTGAAGGGCGGCAGCAGATAGAAGCCGGACTGTTGATGCTGCTAACAACCTCAGCCATCTGGTCCACCCATCTGAAGGATGTGACTGCTCCAGGGCAGAGACACTTGTCTGCTTCCCAGTCTGGCTCCACACTGCCACTGTTTTCAGCCCTAAGGCTTCGAGCCTGGTCAATGTCTTGGTGATTGTTACTTTGGCTGATTTCAGATTGATTAGGCAGCAAGGCTGGACAGAAATAAATCCTTTGTACACTGGAAAAAAGTTCTTCCTAAGGGCCTTGCTTGAGCTGAACATGTTCTAAATTACAGTGGACCAGCTTTGCTCTATCTAAACACCCAGTATGCATATAAAATGGATGAATAAAACTAGTTGTTTACTCTCAGTCTATCTTCTTTTGCATTATAGGGATGAAAACGTCTAAAATACATCTAAAAGCCTTGAGTCAGAATAAGTAGGTTCTTATAATTTTTCTTACTCAGATAAAGTTAAATACAGTGATCTTAAATCTTTGAGATGAAAAATTAGTTGAAAGAAATTGCTCCTGAAAATCAGTGTGTAACACAACTAATAATAAACAAGGCTTGAAAATGAAATTATACAAGGGGTTGGAGTTTTGTTTTGATATTATACCATTACAAAGGTAATGGTTCATATCTAATGAAAAACATGGCCTGGAGTAAGTTACGGCAGTAATTTTCTCATGTTTCAATAAACGTGTAAATCCAGAACTCAGCATACAAGTGAACAATCATATTAGTGAAATGAATGTGAAACAATCAAGTAAATAATTGTTTTTACATGTTAAGTATCAAATACAGCAGGGTAAAATGGCATTACTTCTTCATTGCCTCTGTTTGAATAGTACATGGAAAACTTTCATTACAGTTTTATGCAAATCTCATGCTGGTGCATTTTTCAAGGAAATAATTGGGTTACTTGTATTTAATTTTATACCTAGAGAAAGAGAGAGACATCAAGAAGGGCAAATCCTCCACAGATTTCTAGATGTTGGCTGTGTCTGAACAAGGACTGGTCATTTACTTAGGAGGTTGCCCCGGTTTTATCACACACGCACACAAACATATCAACCTACATATTAACTTCTACTAGGAAGCCAGACTTAAAAAAAACCCCAAACAAACAGAAAATGAGAAAAACTGAATGTTAAGCTGAGCACCTCACAGGTGGACATGAAGTCTGACATCCTTGTTATTTAAACATAGCTGGATTTCCACTTCAGCCAGAGGATAAGACAGCGCTCATTTTCCCTGTCCTTTGAAACCTCAGCTTCGACTCTTCTAACCTCTGAGTAACTTCAGAAGGGAAAAGGTTCTCCACAGGCAAGGTCTCTGAAGCAAGAGGGTATATAAACTGAAACTTCTGAGGTCACACAAACTTCTGGAGGTAGCTCTCTTTGTGGTTAGGAAATGACAAATCATGCTTTGTTATTGCAGGCAGCCAAAAGAGAGGAGCAGCAGCTTCCCTTTCTTTCCCACTAAAATGCTGCTGCCATTTACATGGTCCTTCACCAAAAAATTACGTGCTTGTGTGGCAGAAACCCAAATTACACAAAGCAGACCACAAAATCATAGAATCATAGAATGGTTTGGGTTGGAAGGGATCTTAGACATCATCTAGTTTCAACCCCAATATGTGACTGACATCTTCAAAGTCTGAAAAAACAGTAAACCAGGAGAAATACTGGATAATTTTTTTATCAGCCCTCTTTATCAGACACTGGACATGCCATCAGATGTCCAACAAGGTTTTCCACCCACTCATGAGATGGGAAAGTAGCAGCAGGGCTAACACGTCTCCTTGGAGAGACTTCTTACGCCGAAGGGTAAGCAAGGATGAATAACAACCTAAAATACAGTTTAATGTAATATAAAAAAACTAATGGAAGAAATTATTCAGAAAAAGATCTTCCAATTCAGAGTGCAGAATAGACTCATAATTAAATGTCTGGTCCATGTCCTCTGCCAGTAGGCACAGCTTCACTGGTAAAGGAAGCTCAGACTCTCCACCCTTCAAAGACATGGGGCATGCACCCGGCCCATCACATCTGGAGAGCCGTGGCACTGCAGCAACATATAACTTCCACCTCAGCATCCCTGGACATAGAAATGTGGTGGGTGTCTTGGATGCTGTCTCACTGCCATGAAGTATTTCTGTGCTCCTCCTCCTGGCCTGCTCAGTGATCCTGCACCAACCTGGTCATCAGCTTGCTAACAGAATTTACTTCTTAGTAATGCTCCAGGAAAATGGTGTGTACTATGCTCTGCATTTCCCCCAGCATAAGCCTGCTCATTAAACACCACAAATCACACTCCAGTACTGACGACATCACACAGAGAAGTGATGCCAGGTAGAGATGAGTCAATGAAAGAAAAAGGAGTGCCACTTCTTGGCATACTGAGTGCTGTGCCTAAGTGTGAGGACAATGGATGCTGCACAAAAGCACCAAATATTCCCACCTGCCCATGTAGGAAGGTACTCATTTATCACACACAGTCCTTCTTTGGTGAAATAACCTAAACTCTCATATTCACAAGCCTCAAAGAGGGACTGGCTTATTAAGAGTGATGCATGTTTACTTTCTAGATTGTTAGGAAGTGGAAAAGTCCTGAAAATTTTGTATTGGACTCTGGCTCTGGTGGTTGCACTCAGGTAGTCTGACTTTCCTGGAGGTATCAGCCAGGCCACACTGGTTGGCTCGTGAAATCAGGCTACACCAGTGGGCAAGCTGGGATGGCTCAGAGAGCACTGGGCAACCCTCCCCTCTCAATGCAGGATGAGATCACAGGCAGAGCTGCAACACTGAATGTCTGGTCCACCAGGTAGGACCTGAAGAAATTGTCAGCCTTTGTCCTGTGACCATGAGAGCTCATCAGGATGCCACAGGACCATGAAGATCAGCCACCCCTGCTCTAAAGCAAAAGCAATGTCTGCTGAGCTTTCTGCACACACTCTCTGTAGTTTCTGACCAGCGCACTCCGAAAAAAGCTTGCTGCGGATTTAATTACTTGCCCGTCTTTGTAAGCTAAGGGCTCATAATTTTCAACTTAAGAAGTCCCACTTCAAATAAAGATTTCAGAGACATCATGGAAAGGAAAATACACTGAGTAAAATCTACATATTCAGGCCATCTCAATAAAAAATTCAAATGTTAAAATCATCAGATAAGGTAGAAAGTCAGTCCCTTTTTCTCACAGCATTTCATGTCTTCTTTTTATTATACATCTACCAAACGATAACCTCCTTGAAAGAGAACCATTTTCCTTTTGTTTGGTCCTGAACACACAGTTGGAAGTTTAAGCATCTAGCACACAGAGAAGCATTCCTGTATGCTCTTTGCCTAATTTTAAAATAAGTTAAATAGAATATACATAATAGCCATTTAGTTAGATCAAAGGCAGCTGGAGCCACCCCTGGTGTTTATTTCCAAACCATTACACATCACTAGCAAGATACTCCCCATGACCCTCTGATCTCATAAGGTTTATAAACAACACTAAACCAGAAAGCAACTGCAAACTTTATTTCTGCTCCTTTTCCTTGAAAGTCCTCTTCAGTGAAGGAAAACACCAGGATAAGTTTGCATTTCTTTATTTCACTACCAGCACCACCACCACCTCAGCTTATGCCGTCAGGGTGGGGTCTGATGAGTGACCCACTACCATGAGCAATATGGCTTATCACACAATTGGCCGACAGTCATCATGTAACTGGACCCAATGCAGTTCACAGCTCCCATCTCTGGGAGCTTCAATATCCATGTCTGTCCTCTTACAAAGATGACATCACACTCACATCTCTAGTAACTAAATAAATAAATCCATTCATCAAACACACCAACTTGAAGGCTTCTGCACACATTGTGGGGCAGTTGTACCAATGGAGGGCATCAGTTCTTGACTTTAGATGCATCACATTCAATATGTAGGTATGCACTCGTGGCTTTATACGAGTCCTTTTCAACTTCACAAGAAGCATCGCTACAGTAGGAAAAACGCTTTGCTGGTAAGTTTTCTCAGTTTAACCAAATTATTTTCTAAACTAATGACTAAACTCACAACCACCTTGAAATACAGGCAAACCTTACTCTGCTGAACCATCATGAGACTGCCCACTTCTAACATACCCTGACCTAACCACCAGAACAAGACCTGTTCCTTTCCCTGTTGAAAGGGTGCGAAATTGTGCTGCCAGGGTTTTCAGATTGTTTCCCTCCCCCTTCCCCCACCTTTGTGTGAACTTCTGAAATGAATGGCTTTGGCTTTGGCTTACAAACCTGTGCTCCTGGACCAAACAGCCCCAGGAAACTGGCAGGTCTTTTTGTCCACACCACTTGTATTGCTACACTTAGAGCCCACTCCTCCTCCTTCCCTCTGGTAAACGGAGCCAGAGATGCAGGTGCAGGTAAGCTTGAGCCCAACATTGTGAGTAGCCCACAAAATACCCTGGTGCAAGGACATGGGAGACACACGGCTTCTGCAGCAGCTAGGACAGCCTGTGCTTTCTGGTGGGACATCATACCAGTTGCTCCAAGTCCACAGACCTCTGAGACACCTGATATAGGAGAGAATGTTGTGTTTTGGATCATAAATATGTTGTCTGGGATTTTCTTTTTCTGCAATTGCTGCAGTTTCCAGAGAGGATGACACTGCATCGCAGGCCAGCCAGCTTGGCTGTTGAAAGCCAAGTGTGAAAACAGTGGCAGTAAATCCCATCCGAGCTGTTCTTACAAAACATGGGTATGAACATGTGTTGTGGTACACAGATTTTGTCAGCACTCTTCCAGCTTAGGTTTTCAATGTGAAGCTATAAGCATGCTAGGCAGATCACTCCCAATATCTGAGGATGTGTTCTTGGGAGAACAAAGACCTGTGCTGGCCCTGTGCCACATGTGCATTCCACTTGCTGGTACCCATCACGCTCTGCTCAGCATGCACAAGTATTTTATTTTTCCACGTTGAGGTGTTATGAGCAAACTCCGAAGTTTATGTGAGTAATGAGGGAGGTGGCTGATGTGATTCATTTGATTCAATTAGACTTGTATTGATGAAATATCATTTGAGTTTGATGAAATACCTAGTTCTGTGCAAAAAAATCTACTGCAAAAATCTGCTGCAGCATATGTGTGGCTTGCCTGCTGTCTCAAAAGAAATACTTTGGCTGGTTTTAAGGAAAAAGTCATACTTTTACAATGGGTTGTGTGCACCCCAATGGACATAAACACACCTCTAAATTGTCACAGCGATTTCCACAGAAATGTACATATAGCAGAGAGTCCTCATTTCAGGTTCATATATTAATGAACCAGAAATTACATTCCCTTTATAGCAACTGTTCTCTAGCTTCCTCCTACCTTAAAGGAAAATAGCACTTCAAAATGCTGACATGAGCCAAGTCTATAGCCCATTATTCAACTAGCAGGCAGTAAGCACCAGTAAGAGACAACACTAGAAAACATACACTTGCAAGGACTTCTTTTCAGGGACTGGGAAGTTTTCTGTTTTCCCTTGTTTTCAATTTATAAAGCTATTCCAACATTTATCTGAGCACACCATAGTGGTCTCACTCACATACAGCAGGAGAACCCACTGAAGTTGCGTCTCACAGCTTCCACAGCATTACTGCAGCACTAAAACCATCAATAAAAATGTTTTCACACTCTATCTGTAAAATCAATTTTACTATAATAAGTATGATATTTCTTCTAAGATGAACAAATTCAGTAATTTTCTTTTACTTCTCCTTCTTTTTTCAATTATGGTTTTATCCATTCTAGTCTAATATGAAAGTAGATTGGAATGATACCATGTGGCTCAAATTAAGACACATCAGTCCAATTCTTAAGTAAGCTGGTAACAACTTTTTATGAAGCAATGCTAGTGGAAAGTGATGGTGGCAGCTGCAGCCCAGAGCAGCTGTTACAGTGCAAATTCAGCTGCACTGCTCCGCTAACTTATTAAAATTATTCTGAAATATAAACCCACCAAACCCTTCAATGCATGAGCAGATCATTTATTCCTACTTAAAGGGTTTGAGTTGAGACTCCTAAAGCAATGGCTAGGAGTGATTTGCACCAGGCATTGGATATAGATCATTCATGAATTGCACAAAGGCTACTGAAAAGCCATCAGATGGGAACAGCTTTTGGTCACTACTAAACAGGGGGCAGATTTGAACCAGTGACCTAGAAGTGAAAGACTTTGTAATCTGATTACCAATCCCTTGAGCCATCCCATCCCTCCCCTTTTCTTTTTTACTGATAAGAGAAAAGGAGTCTTATTACCTAAGCAACTTTTGTAGCCTGTTAGCAATGCAAAAGCTTTCATTTAGTGCTTGAAAAGGAAAGTCTCATGGGCACGCTTATTAGCCCATCTCAAGCACAAGCTCTGTATTATTTTTCCCTATTAATTTCAAAATAAATGTATTGGTACAAAAGCGTAGCACAATGCTTTTTTTTGATAATGATTTATAGTAAAGTTCTTGCTGATTAAAATAGGTGCTGATGAGAGGTTTTTACATAGCTGTGGAGTCAACAGATCCCTTACTAGCAAAGGAAGAGATAACATGCTCCTTTTGTCAGCAAATACTCCAAAGAATATAAACACATTACTGAAGTATGGTGCGTACAAGCATCTAGATCATTTGTTTTTCATACATAAATCATACAACCACAAAGATGTGTTTTCTCACTCAGAAGCAGAAAGGTTTGGTACATGCTATAGTTTGATTGTCAAACAGTATTTTAATGAACAAACAGGATCTTCCAAGTATGCCAAGACCCATTTGTATCACCTTTAGGACATGGTGAAGCTATTGTTTCTCCTTTTCTTCCTCAGTTCTTTTCTCAAGACCCTCAAGAAGAAATCCGGGAGACCTTTTCTGTCAGTTTCCTACCTCTTTCTTTTTCCAGACACTGTGGTCTGCACATTACGGATGCTTGTTTGGTTGGAGGTAATAAACAATTAGCTACACCACAGTGGTGTGGTGTTCGTGTTTTTCTTTGCTGTACTACACTCAGTTAATGTCTCAAAAATTAATGCAAATGTATCAGGATCTGAAATTAACTTTTCATAGCCATAAGCAAAATCCTTCTAGGAGTGGGAAAATCCTATTAAAGCAGTTCTGGCATCTCACTGCTTACAGACCACTAGTACGCACAAAATAAGCTTTCAAATTGCCATTTGGTGAATGCAAAAAGAGATGCTCTCTTGTTGATTAAACATATTTTTTATTTCTTTTTGCTTATGAACTGATAAAGCAAAACTAGGTGATGCTTGCTCTTCTTAAATGACAGATCTATTACTAAACATTGGGCTGGCAACCAGACTGTCCAAGACTACTACATGATCATACAGAAATAATTAGGAAACCTATATATTTATCATAAACATGCTACAATGTCCTCTGGAATTGTGCAGTAACTTCCAGGAGGATTTTTCAGAAATGCATATACTCATCTCACTGTTTAAAAAGATATTGCTCAGAACTAGAAGGGTTCAAAATCACCTTAACATTTGCAAGCAATTACGTGGGACTAAAATACAATACTTACAATTCACTCTGCACAAAACACAACCTGTTATTATACTGGCTTGCCTTTTAATGGTGATGAGTTCTGGCTAGAACAGTATTTTAGAAGTTTATTAAAAAATTACGTATCCTTTTAAAGACAATCAGTATGTTTTGAACATCTTAAATCTAGAACTTACATGTGGAAAAACCTTTAGTTACACCAAGCAGCCATCACCTTGACTAACAGGTAATTTCCAGCAATCAGGCAATCCAGCTGTTAACTCCACACAATTGTTAATACTCGGTGTGAGAAAATTTACACACTCGCATTTACACAACATCAACAACCAGAAAGAAATATTCAGGCTAAACACCAGGGAGACATAACAAAAAAATTATTTCATATAGGGCCCTATCCCAATATGCAGCCCTATCCCAGTGCTTAGCAATGAACAGCGCTTTAAATCATAGGACTTAATTTCTTTAACGTGAGTACTGGAATTTCATAGGAAAGAAAATTTCCCAACCTGGCCAGCACACAGCACTCCTTGCAATGCTCTGCCAATTGCAGAGGACAAGGGCAAGCTAACAGCAGTGCTTGGTGTCTTAACACTGAGCTTGGTTGTTATTGATTTGACATGTAAATTTCATATTAATTTTCTGATGTTTCTGAAATGATGCCTGGTTTTATTAGCTTGATTAATCTGATTATTCCACTTCTTTCATAATTTCCATCCAAAATAAATGAATGCATAAATGGAAGAAACATTTGAACTTGCAGCAGCAATTCAGGTGATTTAGTGTTCTGTAATTGAGAAACATTTTTCCAAGGGTAATGTAAATGATACATGTTTTACACATACCAAAGATGGACCCTTTAAATTTCCTATTCTCATCCTCTTATCTTTCTCTTGACCTTTGCTGAAATAAATCACCCTAACTCGTCAAGACTCTCCCTAACGCATTTCTAACACTGTGAATCACACTTGCTGGCTGGAAGCACAGCTGGCAAGGGATCTAAACCCCATCGCTGGGCAAACTCAGCCTTCTGGCTTTGCCAAGAATAACATTTCAAGTTGCTTTTTTCTATAAAATTGTTACTGTATGGGACAATTGATTCTGCATTTATTTGCAAGTGCTGATGACTCCATCCATGATATTAACACAAGGCTAAAAGCAAAACAACAACGAATTAAACAGCCTAGACTTTCTTAATAAGAATTCAATTGTTAATTAAAATAAGATTACGGGATGCAGCCTAATTCTGCTCGCTGTCCCAGAAGGAAGCTGCAACCGAGGACAAGCAGTGCCCTCTAGTGTCACCGGCTGCCGAGACCCCCCCCGCAGCATCGCGGGGACTGCCTGCGGGAGAGGGAGCATCGCCCTCCCCTGCACAGGGATGCGGGCTGTGTGCGGGTGCAGGACCGCGCACAGGGATGCGGCTGCACGGCGCCCCGCACTTCTGCACAGCGGCACACGGGCATCCACCGGCGCACCTACTCATTATCCTGTGCCCATGGGTATGCGCACGTATGCGCGCACACACGCACCGAGCCTGGCATGTTCAAGGCATCTTCAATGTTGCGGGCAGCTCAGAAAAAAAGATATTTCAGCGTAAAGCAGCAGGCCATGTATGAAAATGGGCGTCAAAAAGCTCGGCAGAATCACACCATGTGAAGATGTCTAACAGGTACTGCTGAATACACAATACGGGCAGCACGGGCTGAATGGCTAAACTGAAGTGGCCAGAACACAGCCATAGATGCTTTGAACCCATCAGAAATTATAATTAAACCTGTGTTTTGACATCTTCCCCCCTTTTTTTGTTAACTGAAGGTTAAAACTATTCAGACTTTTTTATGGTCCAGTATCAACAATTTTGTAAGATAACTTCTATGCCTTCTAGCAAATTACCTCAAACTTTACTCTTTGGATATAAAAATCGTGTCCCAGCACTCTCAAAAATTTCTCTCTGATGAGAAAATTCTACAAAACCTCAGTAGGTGTTTTATTTGAGGTGAAATTACAATGGAGTCAATGCTTGGTTTGTTTAATTTTTCATTTTACTGCATAAACATTTGACAAAGAGAGAAAGCTATCTGTTCATCTTGTGAATGATGGTATGCATCATATGTTCATTAGTATTCTCATCATCCATAAAGTATAGGCAATAAAATAAGGAAACAAAGACAAAAGGTATAAAAGAACAATACAGGACAGCACCAGTTATAGGCTCACAGAAAAAACCTCAAACATATAAAAAGATCTATATGAGGTGTCAAATAAGCCACTCTTCTAATAGTATAAAAAAAAAAATTAAAAATTGCAGCCTGACAGTTACCCAATCTCATTTGCATAAAAACTGCAAGTGACTATTTATAAACATATTCAGATCACAAGATGTTTGTACTGTTTTCCCACCTAACGCATTAATAGATATTTATTTCAATCCTTGCATTTTAGAAAGCAATGTACATAATTAGGTTTTTACAAAAAGATTACAACACACATTATAAATTGACCCCTATTTAATTTGAAGGCAGCAAATATTTATTAGTTCAAGAGACAAATACTTGGAAACACAAGGTTCAGAATGACAGTACATATGTATTTAGATACCTTAAGAAACCATTAGGGCAAAATTGCTGATAGAACTTTATTGCGTAAGATTCATTAAAATCTCTAAATGCAATATACACATTTAGGTGTAATATCAAAATTTGGAAGGTTTTATTTGGAAGATTTTAGCAGTAATTTAGCATTCTGAAAAAGTTAGCAATAGCAACTAAAATAATTCAACAGCATTTTACAGAAGATGCTGCATCTAAGGCTATTATCAATAAATATCTTTTTAGGAGGTGGTGCTACCGCCTGGCAAGCCCATCCCAAACCCCAGCATGGTTCACCTCAGCATGAAACGGTTTGGGAGGCAGAAGGCAAAAGCGCAATTAGATATTACAGATGTTAAGAAAATTTGTATTATTTTCCTGCCATACATAAAGACACTAACAGCTATTTTAAGGAACAGAAGGAAAGACAAGGTTGCCTGCCATAGCACACTTCACCCCTCGTGCCTGAGGGTGCCAACCTACTGCAGCAAATGTGATAGGAGGTTATACTTTAGGCTGGCTGGCAGAAGTTAATTTTGCAGAAAAAAGCAGTTGTTATTTACCCAGAGCGCAAGCCACGCGCGGCTCGCTTGAGGACAGGGAGCACATGCACAAGGCACAGCCCCGCACAGGCATCTGCGTGGCGTGAATGATACCAGCAAAAGAAAAGAGACACCCAAGACTGACATCTCCTCAGCATTACTCATTATCTTTGCACTGCAAGGAGGGTTACGATCAAAATGGAGGCTTTTTTGGGACCTCGGCACTTCTGCTGTTTCAGGCAGGTGGCTGGGGTGCACTGGCTTTGCAGAATAGGGAGGAAAGGGATGGATGCAGGCTGCTGTGTGAGGGCAGGCACTAGGCGTTTGCTGCTGACAGGCTGGAAAAGTTTCACTTGGGATACATCTGGGTGGAAGAGGAGTAATTGAAGGGGAGTGTGTCGATATGTGAGAGGTCAGGGCGAAGCAGGGAAGGACTGAAACACACCTCTTGTATTACCAGCATCAATAGGTCTTTGATGCTATAGAAAATTATTCTGCTAAAACTTATTATGAATTTTATACCGATACTATGTACAATGCGTAATCTTGTATGGAGCTGTATGAGATGTATGCAGGGAGACAGAACAGCACACTGTGGCATGTATGCATTTGGCTTACTGAACACAGGCAGATGCTTTTCCCTACAGGATGTGTCTCCTGAACTACCTGATTCAGAAATATTTGTTCAAGCTGCAAAAAGTTATCTTAGTCTGTATGAAAGAGAAGCAGAAGCTAGAAAGATTTTTTAAATTGAAAGTAAGATACCCCAAGGAATGCGCATTATATAACTAAATTTAATTCTGTGCAGTTACAAACTATAGACTTGCTATCCCTTTCCACAAATTCATGTGAATCTACCAAATATAGTGACATTGAAATTTCAAATCTCTTTTTTTTTTTCTGTAGCACTTGCTTCATAATTACAGTAAAAACATCAGTTAGATTTTACTTATAAGAATATTGCAAAATATAAAAAAGTATTGAGTACATATAAAAGAAGTTCAATTCAAAGCAATGTCAATAATAAAACATCACTATTTTCTATGCAATTCAATAAGAATCAGTTTTGCCCAGCCAAAAAAAGGATTTAGCCTCTACTTAAACAGGACAATTGCTTTGGGGTATTTTTCCTGCAAAAAAAAAGGTATTAGGAAGCAACATTAGAGTCTGCAGAGCAGGATGATTCTAACTGTTTTGCCTTTATACGCACTATTGTTAGGAACACCAACACCCATTACCCTTTCAGCAATAAGTAAGGCTAAAACTACGACCCCACTAAATCTGGTGGTAAGCAGCCTGTATCACGCTCAGAGCAGCATCTCCTCAAAGTAAGAACATGAAGCAAATTAGCATTTCTGGAGTGAGACAGGGAGGCTCTATCAATTCCCTCCTCTGACTGCTGCACCATATCACAAGTGTCGAGGAGTTCTTGACCAAGTCTTTGTTATTTAAACACCTCATTTTACCTAAAAAAAAATTAAGCATAAATAAAGTTCAGTGACTTTTATAAAATGCACTTAGAGTATCTCACGAGTAATGGAAGGGTGCCAGTTAGATCATTAAGAGGTTTTGAGTGGAGGGGAGATACCACATACATACTGTTCATGTAGGGTGGAATGAAGCAGCAGAAAACATTTTTAATTGTTACATGGTATCTGTCACATTAGCAGTACCTGGACTTTGAAAAGGTTTCTCTAGCAAAACAGCACAGAACTACCTCTTAACTTCAGTAATATGCTTGTAAAATGGAAACGTCTCAGTGGCACGGGAGAGAAATGAAGCTTCAAACATCCTCTGTAATTTTTCAGTCTCTACCACAGTTTTACAAACTAAAAAAAAAACAAAAAACAAACAAACCAAGCCAACCTACAGACTTTGAAATTACCACAGACTCTGAAATTTCATTCTTTATCAGTCCTGCATCAGAAAATTGTTACTTTTTGTTGTGGAAAGCAGGAAAACTTAAAAATATCAGTTTTTACATTGTGCTGTTCTGTTTTATTCAGAGTGAGTAAAAGGACTTGTCTGCATTCCTGATGCCCAGCAATCAAGCAATTATTAAAACTCATTCAAAACACTTATTTAAACACATCCAGATCATCACTTGGTGCTGCAAATATCTGCTGAGAAAAAGCTCACTCTGCAACATCCATGGAGAATATCTGAAATCTGGAAGTACCTACATATATCTTCATCACGTTTTTCTAAGGCATCTGCTTTGTTTAACAGCACAATGCATTCTATGGATATATTTTTTCCCAGAGACTATTTCTACCTGAAGTAAGACATTAGATTTCTTTTCTTCATTTTAATTTAATTAGAAGCAATCATGTCCCAGTCTTTCTTTTTCAGAACTGAAACTGCTCGTAAAAGATCTCTTTTACTACCAGAAATTTTTTGGGTCTTGATGCCCTGCATAGTTCACACCTATAAACAAGTACAGTGTTTTTCTTCAACTGAATAACACAGATAATGGGCTGCTACGAGACACTCAGACTCTTCTTTTATTTTAGAATTAAAATCAAGTTCCACTCCCCATTTAAGAGATTAGTCCATATTTAGCCCATGCTCATCTTCTACCTTCACTAACTCAAATACAAGCAAAACAGAGCCTAAGAAAAATGAAAAGTGTTGCAAATGCAAAATATGTGCACACTGCAGACACACAAAATATGTAACACTTGTGTAAGATAGCATTATATACATGTAATCATGTAAAACAAAATATATATCAGCAGAAATAGCCACAGATATAATTTATGTACTGAAAAAAATTAGATCAGATTTCCAGTTATGATCCCACTTCTTTTCTCCCTACAGTTTTTTGAAATCTGTATTTGCATGTTCATCCTCTATGCTATGCAAAGCTCAAAATTCATCATTGGTGCAAAAATCAAAAAAGATCCTTGTTCCAATAGGTCAACACATTCTTTTGTGATTTTAATAATGGCCTGTCCTACTACATTTATTATTCATATAGAATAAGGATAGACAATTTTTAGGTATTATATAGCTTTCTTCTGGAATATTAGCTTTGTGGCTTTGAGAGACCATTTTCTAAAGATCCTAATAGTCAAATGACATCTTGGGAAATGTTACATTCTCACCACATTTGCATGATAATGAAGATGAAATTTCGTATTTGCTACCTGAATTATACTTATCTGAGTTTTGTTTTACCAAATGACCAAAGGAATATGTTCCCTAGGCCAGAGTATCACAATGCAATGTGAAACATTATTGCTTCAGTGAAAGACATGAAACTATTATTCAAGTAATAAAAAAAAAAGCCTGCAGAGTTTATGTTACTGCGTTAACAAGACCTCAGCTGTGTATCTCTGAATACCTATTTCTTTCAAAGAAAATTCTACAACATCCACGAAAATATCCATAGGAAATTTTTCTAAAAGTAATCAAGGAACATCTGTGTGATGCTCTTTGTTCTGGTCTTCTATAGGACAGGAACTCTTTCACAGTATTTTATTTTTCACCAACATGCAGTACTATTATGTGCTTGGTAAAGTTCGTATGTCAGCTTATTCATTACATATGAGCCACCCTTTGGGTATAACCACATTTTACCTTACCTACAGGAACATATACACGTAAAATCATTTTCTGACGACAGAAATTAGTTTGGTAGACAAGTAACAGGCACCTTGTCTATGATTAGGCATGTAGGCAAATATGTGGCTTTCAGAAATGGCAGCGGTGGATTTCACAGCTCCTGATTACGGGTTATTATTGCGGCATTGAAAAGCTCCATCCCCTACCAGGGAAAGTCAAGAACTCGGCTGTTTAAGCTGGGTTTGGAAAGACAGCCCCCAACACACCAAGCTGGTGACCCAAGGACACAGGAGGGAAGTATTTGTCCTCTCAGATCAACACTGAGCCGATCAGTCATTGGTCTGCTCAGCAATTTACCTGCATGATCCATTTTGGAGTATGCCTCTAGAAAACCAAAATCCAAACACAGTTTTATGCTGAAGGTGCCATTTTAGAACTGTTTTTCTAACACTGAAGAAAATTTAGTACAAATCATACAAGTTACAAACTGACAATATTAATCTAAGCTAAAACACCAGTACACATATTCTTAGATTAATTCTCCCGTTGTAACTGTGAACTCTTTGAAGACAGAGTAGTTTTGATTTTTGCTGGAAGCTACAGGCATTATTTTAAAGGAAAAAAACCACAGCATGGAATAATTGGTGAAAATGTAATATAGCTTTTCAGTACACTCTGGTCTATGCTGTGCTATAACTGCAGCAACACATCCAAAGCAAGTAAAAAACAAAACCAAAGCAAGTTATCCTGGAAAAGTTAAAAAAAAAGGAAAGGCCTATACTCAAAGGAACATCTGAATAAAATTGCGACATCTGCCGTAGAGTTTTCCCTAGAATGTTTGAGATGAACTCTGCGTAACATTGCCTTCCAAGAAAAGACAGGGTGATCAATGCAGGAGCACATCAGGCTCCCGTGGACAGGCCAATCAATGCAAGAAAGAACCTTGCCCAGGGCCTTATGCAAATAGAAGCACGTCCTGCAGCCCAGGGAGGGAACATGCGCAATAGATCAATGGCATCTGAAAAACCTTACAGCTATATCAGCCTCAGACAGTAAATATATAATGATGAATCCCTCACGTTCAGCCATGAACTCTTTAAACTAGGTTATTTTCAACAGCTGGTTTAAGAAAAAAAATCTGCCGGCTGTAGACTGCAATGGTGGTGAGGTGAAATAAGATTACCGAGGGTTAAATTAACAATGCACTTCTTTTTTAAAGGATGAGATAATATAATCGCCGTACTTTAACACCTTGTAAAAGGCTGGCAGTTATGTGCCCACAGGGGTAGGGACTGAGAGAAGGGTGGCTGGGGTTATTTTGTTTTGAATTTTTTTAAGATATAATACTCAGATGTCAGATGTCTCAAGCCACTCTAGGACAAAATATAATACAGATACTGACAAGCAACTAAAATGCCTCAGCTTAATCAAGGTAAAAATCTCATGCCCTTTCTATCCTAATACTTCAGGAGATTTATTATTAGACTTAATTTGCCTTGGAAAGGGAAAAAAGAAAAATAACTAATTAAACTATTTATTTTTTCAGGTGTTTATGAGGCAATTTTACTCCTGCACTTTGACACATTGCATTAAAATCTCAGTTCAATTCTACAGCATTAAAAGCAGAATTTTCTCAATTACTATATGTGCAAAATCTACTCATATTTTTATTTCCTATCATGTTCAATCAAAGCTCTTAAATAGGATTATTTGAACATTTAAACATTGGTAGTCATGTTATTATTAACATTCTTCACTAATATACTGAAACAGCTATGTAACACATCTCGACTAGATTAAAGAAAGGAAAGTTCTAGGATAAAATGCAAATTCCAGCTGCTTCTTATGGTACCACGTTTTGAGAGCTCCCTTTACCACAGTATGTCTGCATTCCTTTTACTCCACCTGGATTTGCAATGCCTAATATATTATTAACTTTAGTTCCTCTGATTGATCCTCTAAACTGGGTCTTAAAGTTTTATAAAATCTCTACCGTTCCATGCAAAAGCCATACATACACTTTTCACCGTAATTACCATTTCAATTAACATTAGCATAATACACTTGTGTAGTTTTATCAGCATAAGGTCCCAGAAATAAGAAAAAGTATGAAATAATGGTGAGACAACTTCCTTTTTTAAATGTTTTTTTCCATTAAAAGAAAACAAATGCCAGAATTTAGAACAGCTTAATATTTCAGATGGAATAATCTAAATTCACCACAACACTTGTAAGTGCATACTATGTGTGATATTCCCACATGTATCATTGTATAAGCAAATGTAAGACTCCTACCCTTCTTTATTAGTGTTCCTATATACATTCAAAGAGAACTGTAAACCTTTACACTGTGACAATGTCATATCTTGTAAAATCTTTAGTATCATGATGTTCTCCAAACCAATCTAGAGAGAAAACAACACACAAAGTTTAACAAAATGCCAGTTTTTTTCATACCGTACCTGCTGGGAAAAGAATCCCACAACAACATACTCAATCATTTGACTCTACAGCCATATTAATGCATAGCCGATGCAATGACCACATCCACATAAATTGATGTTCTAGAAATTTCATTTTCCTGTCCTGATGCAACACAGCAAAAAGAGGCACCTTCTGGTAAGAACCAGAAACAGGTGGATCACATTAAAAAAAAAGCAAGATGCACATTTATAGAAGATTAAGAAGGCAAAGTCTGAAGGTCATCAACCTGGATGGGGTGAAAAGCTAGGAAGTCTGTCAGGGAGAATAGGAGACGTGACTTTTTATAGACACAGCAGGACAGTCTATGTACCAGCATCTCAGGAGTTCACCTCAGAGAGCCAAAAAAGAGATGGATTGAATTAGTTTACATCAAAAGAATGGTGACAAGATAAAACTATGCATTGTCAGGTACTTAAGAATTTCGGGACAGAAGACATGTCTTTTTACCGTTGATGACTTTCCTCAATGTCTTGAAGAGCTCTGATGAGTGTTAGATGGTTCTGACAGCAAACATCTCTATGGAACTTTTAACTTCCGGGAAGTTTCTGCAACCAGTGAGGAAATAAATAGCCAGACAAGAAATTCAGGAAAAGCAGTTGTCCTGGCTTCTGAAATTAACTATCACAATCAACAGTGTGCTTCTACACATTTTAAGGAGATGGTTGCACAGAGATGTTGCCCATCAGCTTTGAGATGCTCAAGGGATGACGTTTATCTGCAAACAGCTGAAAGAACGAGTGATATGTTCTTTGAATATGGTCCTGTGCTTTCACTTTTTTTTTCCTTTCAAAGCTGGAATTTGAAATGAAAAATAAATGGACTGATAAATTATACTGTCTTCAGAATTTAAAACAGTTGAAGCAATGCAGGAAAGGAAAATAGTACGAATTTACTGAGTCAGAAGGAAATTTCTAGCCAGATATAGGGATAGATGCCAAATATGGTTTTATTTTACATCTTCATTAATTACCTGGAATTAATTAAATTTGCAGATGACATTAAAGTGGGAGAAACTGCCAAGAGAAGTAAGGCATGAAAGAAATACAAAACAAGCTTCCAGGATTCACAGACCTGTAGCACAAAAGGGATTGTTATGACAATCCAGTTTGTCATCCTGCGCAACAAGGGCCACAACACAGCTAGATTTAATTAGGAAGGCTGTGAGATAATATTGTTTGGGGGGGTGTTGGGAGGAAATAATCTACTACATTCACATTTACTACATTCAGTACCACCAGGGAAAGGAAAATTGAGAGCACTGAAACACTTTGAGGGATACATGAACATTAGCAGGTACCAAATTCAAAGAAACTTTAGAAAAAAAAAAAATCTAGTACCACTTTGGTTGCATTGACCAAAATGCTGCACAGCAGAACAAAGATAATGAAATTCATCCTGGGTTAATTATGTTAACTGCACTTAAAATACTGAGTTCATTTCTCAGCATACTGAGAAATGTTGGCAAATAGAACTGAATTCAGATAGGCATAAGAAATAAAAAATTTAAAAAAAAATACAAGACAATTATATAAGCTGAGCTACAAAAGAACAAGTGGATAAAAGTATGAGAACAATTGAAGAAGATCACAAAACTCTTCAGGCAGAAATCTAAATGTTCACTATGTAATGTATGGATTTTGAAACAATGCAAAGAGGTTATAAAATACAAAACGAGTGAGACAATGCAACTCTAGAAAAATTTCTCAAAAGAAATGCAGAAAGTGCTGTGCCTTTGACCACCAAATTCCATAGGCTACAGACACGTATTTCCAAGTAACTGGATTTCCAAGTAACCCTAACTTTTACTCATATCCAGTTCTTTGTTTATTTCATAACTAGGATGCCGACTTTGGTGTCAAACTAGAAAATTAATATGAACAGTACAATGAGACGAAAAGTAATGATGGGTGGTGCCAAAAATTACTACTCGGTATAGAATTCCAGGAAACACTGTCCTCCTTTTGGAAAGAAGTGGGGAAGGGGCATGTGCACAGCTAGCCTCAGACCATGGCCTGAGCTGAATGAAGCATGAGATACCGCATTAGCAAATGATTAAGAGGAAACAAAATGTAATGAGGTTGAGCACGTTATCTAGAGCGAGGTAACGAGGAGGGATGAATATTCAAAATATGAGTCTGTTCTAGAAGTGGCCAATGCTCAGGCTTTCACTGCTGCCATCCTCTACTATCATCCAGCAGCAAGGCTAGCAGGGCTGCAGATGAACTGAGGAAGGCGATGCCTACATGGCATTTGCACTAAACCACCAAAAAATTAAAAAGGACATGCAGTTATGATGCTATGAACTGTGTTGCAATCGTTCATCATTCCTCTGTCTCTTCCCATTACAGCATTCTTCCAGACTGCAAGCTCTTTAGGACAAGGCAATACTATGTGATTGCTATCACAATGCAAACGGATAAGAACAATAAGTACTAGCAAGTGAACTAATTACGCCAGTGTATGCTTGTCGGCGTGTTTATTTAGGCTGAGCTGCCTAAAATGTTTCTCTGCTCTGTGTTAGAATGGGCAATATATGCATACAACTACATATGTGTCTACACACACACATACAAACAGAGTCTTTATGTATCAGTAAAAGCCAAATGTGATCAAGAAGCTGTTCCCAGTACAGCAAACAGTGACACGTATATTTCACTATTTTTTGCTCAATCCACCATTTAATTTCCTAACGGTTGCAAACCCTCACCACAGGATCTGCTATGCCTGTTGCTTTCTACAAGCTGAAACTTGTGCATTTGAAAAAGCATTAGCAAAAAAGAGTCACTGTTTCCAAAAACAAGTCTGCTCCCAAATTCCTCTTTATTCAAGGTCAATGGGACAAACCTGGTTGTGTGTATAGAGTAGGGAGCAAGAGGTTGGAGAGTGGTGCTGTGGAAAGGGCCCTGGGGGTCCTGGTCAGTGGCAAGTTGAATATGAGTCAGCAGTGCCCTGGCAGCCAGGAGGGCCAAGCGTGTCCTGGGGGGCATCAGGGACAGCATCGCCAGCTGGGCAAGGGAGGGGATTGTCCTGCTCTGCTCTGAGCTGAGGCAGCCTCACCTCAAGTGCTGGGGGGGGTTTGGGTGCCACAATATAAGAAAGATACAAAGCTATTAGAGATTCCCCAGAGGAGGGTAATGATGATGGTAAAGGGCCTCGAGGGGAAGCTGTATGAGGGAGTGGCTGAGCTGACTTGGTCTGTTCAGCCTGGGGAAGAGGAGACTGGGGGGAGATCTCACTGTGGTCTTCAATATCCTCAGGAGGGGAAGAGGAGGAACTCTTTCACTCTTGTGACCAGTGACAGCATCTGAGGGAATGGCAGAAAGCTGAGTCAGGGGAGGTTTTGTTTGAGTATCAGGAAAAGGTTCTTCACACAGAGAGTGGTTGGGCACTGGAACAGGTCGCTGGGGAAATGGTCACAGCACCAAGCCTAACAGTTCAAGAAGCATTGGAATAACACTCAGGGACATGTTGTGATTCTTGGGGTGTCCTGAGCAGGGCCAGGAGTTGGACTTGGTGATCCTGATATGTCCCTTCCATTTCAGCATGTTTTGATTCTATGATTCTAAGTAAGGAGGAAGGAAAAAAGTTGTTTGCAAGCACTGGTGTTAAGAGGTTTTACCTGGTTTTGGTTAAAACACAGCTATTCCAGTGGACTGAGCCTCGAGTCAGAGAAGCACTGATTTCAGAAAAATTAATCCAAGAAGGGGTCCAATTGTTCATGGCTGAAATTATGCACCTGCATATGATGGCTTACACAGGAACACAGACTCCTGGGTCACACCAAGGACGGACAGACTCAGCCAATTACTCACATAACTCTTGACATGTGTGGGTCATGCCTGGCAGCAGTTTTGCCCCAGTCCTTTTCCCAAGAAGGACTTTCTAATCCAATGGTGAGAAACCTAAGTCCATCCTAAACTTATTCATGACCAGTTTTAATCCATTTGCTCCTGTGCCAACATTGTTCTTTGGCTCTCCCTCCCTGCTGTTTATTCTCTTGATATATTTGCTGAGTGCTACCAATCCCTCTAAGCTTTCCTTTACCAGGCTGAACAAGCCATGCTTTTAAACTCTGTTTCTGCAGCAAATACAAAGCAGATGCTGAACCTTCTCCTTCTAGATGATGCTACCAAAGCTAATGTAAGAGCACTAGCAATTTACACAGCTCTTTTTAAGGCTGGTAAGCCTAGAGGATGTGTGTACTATCTCTATGGCTATATTGATTTTGGTGCTTACGATAGGTAGGACCTGTCCATGCTGGCACCACGTCACAGCAGGTCTGAGATCTGTCATTGTTTCTGGCAAAATATGCTTTCCAATGATTTGAGTGTACTAACACCTCTTCCCCATATCTCTTCCAGACTGACTTAATCCTTCCAAATGTCTCAAATTACCTCAGATGAATCACAGCAGCATGCTGGACAGCATAAATCCTTCCCTTCCTGGGACAGAAAGAGCAAACAAATCACAGTACCACATCTGACTCTTTTGTTATGCTACCTGGTCATTCACTTACAGCCATTGGCAATGAAGCCAGTTGTCCCAGGGCTTCTCCAGCCCTGCTGCTCTCTGTTGATGAGATTGTTCTTTGTGCACAAATGCAGATGACTGGCCAGTCAATGCCTAACTGTCCTGAAGTTTGTATTATTTCCTTTACTTTCTATTACTGCAGAAATTCTACTTCTGAATACCAGTGGTGACTTCATCACTTAATGCCAGGACCCAACTTCAGGAGCACATACTTAATTTTGTGCCCACTTCAGTAACAGGAATACTAAAAAAATCTGCATCAAGGCTAGAGACCCTATTCCTGTCTAACCCTTTTTAACACAACCTATCACTGCTTCCTCCATTAACTTCTCTTGTTCACCTTCATTTCTCATTTGATCTTTTTCAGACGAACGAGCATTTTTCCAAGATGGACAACAGTGAACAGCTGAAATAAATAACCAAACAGAATTAAGATTTCATTTTTACTTTCAGACTTGTTTTTCTGAGTGTGTGCACTAAGTCTGACCTGACTCAAAAAGATGTTATTCTAAGTGTCCAACACAGAAAAAGATGAGACCTAAACCAGGTGGAACTGGTGAGATGACATGTCCAAAGACTGGACATAGAAGCCATGTCCCCATGAACCTTCAAGACATCCCACACTTCTCTCCCAGTTGACATTCAACATCTAAAGTGTTTTTTTTCTTTTTCCCTTTCTTTTGTTTCCCCAGTTAAATGCTCACAAAGCCTTAAAGCATAGTGGTATTTTGCTTTTGTCTTCACAATAAGGACTCTGGTCACTGAGATGTTTTCCTTCTCAGCTCTCCACTTCCAGCTCTCTCCCATGCTTCCTACAGCCATCACAGATCTTATGTTATCTCTACCACACATCAGTAGATGGATTTCAATTTAGTATGTCAGCCAGGGGAATTAAGAGCTGTATGTCCACAGTACCCACTCATCAATTTTCCAGGCAAACTGAATTAAAAAATAAGTAGATATATTTATATAAGTATATATAAAAAGCCAACTATAACAAACCATTCAGCCTGAGACTTCAGGAAATTAAATTAATGAAAAACTAATGACAGGTTCACAGCCTAGTCATTAAGTTTCTTAAATTGCATTTTGCCTGTGCCAGAATACTGATGCAGCCTCAGAGACTCACAGGTAGCTCAGCAGGTGCCTGTCTATCATCATTATTATGGCACCTATCAGCGCCAGTCAGGGCCAGGTCCTTGCCATACTCAGCACAATACATCAAAATGAAGTGGCAGCATATTGCAGAGAGTATCTCAAAATGATGGACCTAAAATTATTTCAAATTGCCAAAATTGGCAGATTTGATGGAATTAGGACTCTACAGTGGATACAGTAATTTGAACAGTGTGTTTTAAGGGCTCTCATTTTAACAAAGCTCACTAAAATGACGCCCTCCCCCCCCTTACCTACACCTTTGCACAAATTATCAATATATACACCCAACATGTTAGCCAAAAGACCATAATGAATAGTTTATCACCTGCTAAAGACAATGAACCTACTTTCCTTCTCCTAGTTATTACATTCCCCTGTGTACTTTGTAGTTTTACAGCAGTATGAACAATGCAAGATGGATCTACCATTAATGATTCTCACAATTTTGTCATGATTCCCATAATACTTGGTATTTTTTTCAAAGATACCATTTAACTAAAATTAAAACAAAAAAGCTACACCTCTAGTTATAAGATTATGAGGAAACAATTGAAAATGCAAAGCCTAGGGTCTCAGAAATATAGGAAGCAAACAGCAGAAATCTTCCACAAAGATTCTCCTGTGTGGGTCTTTCATGCAGGCAATGACAAGGAAAAACATTCTTTTTAAGGCAAAATAATTGTAAACCCACAAAATTTGGCAGAAAAACTCAAAGGAGGCGTTGTACCAGAAACTTCTTATTTTCTGAAAACTAAATATAAAATTGACTCCGTCAACTTGAAATTCTCACTTTCTGTTAAATTTCATAAAATTATTATAAGCTTGGAGTTGGGAAAGTTCCACAATTTACCATCAAGTAAAGCAAATTGCTTCTGAAAATAAATCCTCGACTACACTGTGCAAGGGATAACAGAATTAAGAAGCTGAGATGTGTTCATGAATCATGGCTTGTGTTTTTCAAAATCAGTAATTAGCAATTAGCAAAACACAATGACCCAACAATTGTTTTAGTGCTGTGCATTCAAAAAGTAATTTACGTGTAAATATTATCACATACACGTTTAATTTCAAACCACAATTACACAAAGTTTTAATTACTAAATATTAAGATACATTCTAACATATGGCTTATGATCTACCATGTGTAATTCAACCTACAAACAACAGAACAACAATAAAAGTTAATACATTTGTTGGTGAAACTTTATTTCCCACACATTTTAACCACTTTCAATTATTCCCCTAGTAATGAATGACACAACAAAGTACAGAAAATGTGTACCTATGTTGCAGGAACCGGGTAACAGTTTCTTTGTATTTGAGCATGATACTGCAGACTCACCCTATTTTTCTTAACATCTTGCAATCACAGACACAAGAAAATGTAGATCAAAAAGCTGCAAAGATCGATAAAATTTTTACTTGATGTGGCACGTATTTGAAAATTGCAGCCAAGCTTTACTTGTTTGTTTAATGACGGACTTCCAAAACACAGCCTCATTTTTATGGTGAGAAGAAATTTGGAATGAAGACCAAGCTTTGGGCACCAAAGTTTTGTACATAAAAATGATCCTCCTTTTATACCAGTTTCATATGTGATGGTCCTATTTGCTCTCTTTTAACTTTGAGTTTCCCAACGAAGTGCATGACAGTCAAGGGACAAGGCAGAGCAGCACTGCCTTTCCTGTGTGACCTCCCTCAGCAGCTTCAAACAAAGGAGCACCTGGGTGAGTACTACCTGTGCAAGGCTGAATGTTGTTCTCTGCCTTTTCCTGGGAGAGCAGCAGCTCCTCCCACATGATGGTATGAATGTCCATGAACAAGACTGCTTTCATTGGGTTTTTCTGTTTAATGCCAGAACATCCCATTTTCACCAAGAGCCTTGCACCTTGATGAAGTGGCAAGCTGTGGCTGAGATGACTGCAAGCCATCATGACAGACTGAACATGGAAAGTTGACTAAAAAGATATAAATTGAAAACACAAATATTTTTGGATATTTTTTGCTTGTTTTCTTTTTTCCTGCTGGCAAAATAAAATTCAGAGGGCTCAGTCAGAAACCTTCACTCCAAATTAAAGCCATATGCTTCACACTGCTCTCATGTAAGAGGCACGGATGCAGAAGGAGCAGCTGTGCAACAGGTCTCCATAACGACTGTAACCTACAATTTCATGAATCAGTTAACCCAAAAACTTGCAAAGGAAGTGTAGAGGTGGTACAGTTGCTATATGGCGTAGCTGCTCTATCAACCTCATCATCACCCCCACATGAATCAGGGAAAAAAGTGAAGTGATCGAAAATGTATTTGTCATAAGACAGTAATTGCCCATCAGCTGCTGCATTTCCTTTTGGAGCTCATTGCAATTACTAAGTGCCATGTGGATATAAAGTTTAAGAGAAAGGAGATGATAACAAAATAAAATCTTACAAATTAATATTGCAACAAAATAGTTCAGGGTTTATTTCAATGTATGTCCTTCTGTGTGCGAATTATTTAATCAAACTGCTTTCAGTAGAACTCAAATATCAAACTACCTCTGCCTAAACCAGGTGCTCATATCCTTTGATTTTTTAGAAAAACATTGGGTTACATTAAAAATACATTTCAGGTCTAGTTTTGCATGACAGATATGTGATGTGTCAATGGATACGTATTATATTCTTCCTCTCAGGCATGCATGTCCTGCAGAGACAGCAGACTACAGAAGCTGACCCTTACTGAGACCATCTTGTCTTTCTGACAAAGGTCCTTTTTAACTTCTTACTTACTGGTTGCTTCCTGCGATTGATAAAAACTTTCGCTCAGCTTGTGATAATTTCACAGGCCCTGAGCACCCTGACCCTGGAAACCCCAAGGTCAGAAGTCAAGTCTTGTTCTGAAACATCAGTGTGCTTCATATTAATGTAGAACAAAAGTGAAGAAATATCCACCAGTGTGACAAGAGAAACAGGCAAAATGGTAATGACACCTTGGTCATCTGTTACCCAAGCCACCTCAAGCCATTGACTGAAATGTGATGGAAAAACTCTCCAAGTCTCCTTCAAGTCAGTACACTGTTTAGGAAACGCTGAGAAAAGTCTCCAGTTGATTCTTGTTCCTGCCCTCTGCCAAGTGTATGTATCTCTGGGCAGGTGACCCAAACAATGTGGCTTTACAAAACCTACAGAAATTCTGCCAAAACTTTACTTTGGACCCACAAGTTACACCAGAATAACCTAGGCTGAAACACAGAGCACCTGAAAATCACAATCAGGAAAGCCAAGACAGAACAATTGCTCCCTAATCTTCATGACATCTCAAGAGCAACAGGCACATACACGCAACATATTTTTTGCCCAAAGATGTGGTTACAGAAGGAGTTATTCACCTTCAAGGTCTCTTAAAAATTTAATATTTATTGACCAGGTAATAAAATACCTGTGAAAAATTATCAATTCCCAAATGATCAGGAAAACGAACTGTTCTCAAGACTCAAATCTGTACGTGTCATGTATATTTTACACATACTCTTCCAGGACCAGAGAAAATGGAAACTGCATTAATTTCAACAACGACAAAAAAAAGGGGTTAAGGAAAATCTTAAGTTCTTAAAATAATAGAAGTGGTCATGGTCTTGATTGTTATTGCTACTTGGAGCAGCACAAGATTAAAACCAACACACTCATGCACACTTAACCAACACACTTGTGCATGCTATTTCTCAACTAAGGCATTCATCTTATGTTCAGGCAGGAAACACCTTAATCAACTTTCAGTTAGATTAAACTAATGTGCTGTAGACAAAAGATGTACATACGTGTCTGCTGTTTCCTGTGTCTATAAAACTGGTTGTAATGCTCTGCAATTTACTTTTCCACAATAACGAGCACACTTACTTTTTTGTAGTTTTCTTCAACAAAACACATCCTGAATACACTAGTGTCTTAAAATCACGTGAGGAGACTGTAGCTACACTGACAAGTTTAACAGGCAACTTAGTATACCAGATTGGATCGAGAGATCTGCCTTTAGAGAAAAGAGTGAAAGACTGACAAACTGGATGTTCAGCAGTCTTGGCACCAGATGTAGAGCAGCTTTACACTGTGCAGAGTTTTTGCCCACCTTCTATCACTGCAGACCCTAACAAATGGGAAAACAGAAGTCTTTCCAGCAAGTTCTGCAGACCTTTGTAGAAAAACTGCAAAAACTGAATACAATCACCAAACTTCCCCACATGTTCAGTTCCAACCTATATACAAAAAGCTGCATTTGTTACTTTGACTTTGCTTTAAAACTGTTCTTATATGTCCTCAGTCTCCTATGTCCTCTGGTCTTTCTGCCCCTCAGCAGAAACTGGTGCCTTTCAGTACATAGTCTGGACAAGAAGGATCCAGTGTGTTCTGTTTCCCCACACTCTTTCAGGTTCATGCACACTTGGGGCCTTATTGTCTGTCTCAAAACCAGAAAAGAAAAGATGCAGTTGCAAAGAAATCTGGACCAACATGGCCACTGGTTCAGTTGTTTCTACCTGGCTACTTTCAAGAAGGTGACCACAAAGAATGTAGAAAATCTATGACAGTCTTCAGGAAAGAACGCAATGGAGAATTCACACTTACCAACTCTACAAAGGCAAGTCCACCATAACTGTGAGCAACAAAAAACACGTTCTCTGCAGCTGACTGGGAAATAAAATGGTCCCAAACATAAATTGCATGTTCTTCAGGAGAGCCATTATCCTGCAGAAAGAAATTATGTTTGTGACAATTATCTTTTAAAAAATGGCAATTCTGCCTAAAAGCAATGTGTTCCTGTATGTTAGAATCTTTTGTTAAAGATCAACTGAATACACATTAGTATCAAAAAAAGAACAGATTCTTTTGTCTAAATAAAGAAAATTCAAGATTGCAATTTAAAGGCAGCAAAACTGTTGCTTTTTCGGCTTACTGTAATAAATATAACAAAAACTATGTATCTTCAAAATTTTGCGTAAATACCACGATGACAATTCTGCTAAACACAGGCATACATAAGAACTATGAGCTACAGCTCCGATTTTCATTCTTTTTACAACTCTTTGCAAATGTTTGTTCACTGATGGTTTGTTTAAAGTGTTTATGCCTTAGACTGATAAAACAAATAAAACCAGGTAGGAACAACATAAATACATAATCGTAGAATAATGTCGATTGGTAAAGACCTATAATTTCAGTTTTTACTTTTTTTTTTCCATATTATGAGCCATTGAAAACCTGAATTAAGATTAAAGTAATGGCATTTACAGCTACTCTTTTAAATGCTACTTTTTGTGACTGCAGATTCTGAGACACGGTGCAAATAAAACACCTCTTGACTGGTGGCAGCCATTACTTTGGAGTTTTTGGTAACTAGGGGACCACCTTTTCTTATCATTGAACATGACTTTGTCAAAGCCAGCCAGTGTAAGAGTCACAGAAGGCACTGGAGTGACACACACTGATTTTAGCGCACTGTGATCAAAACTCACAGCTGCGTACTCCTATCTTAGAGGCTCTTGGCAAGCACTACACCCCTCTATATTTGCCTTATTTGTCGGGTTGTTGAGACTACAAATTTGGTCTAGTCTCAGGTGACAAGAGTAAGATGCTCTGCTAGGTACCCTGCTCCATCAGTATTTCTCACACCCAGGATAACAATGCCAGCTCTTTCCAGGCTCTTCAATGCCAGAAAGAGCTGATCAGTCAAGGTCATGTAATTTCCTGAAATTTGCATCCCTGTTCCCTGTGCTCTGCTCCACCAACAACTTAATATCCTTAGGTGACTCAGACACAGACAACAAATGCCTCGTTTCCTTATGAGAAAGAAAGCACAAACGAGTAAAAGCCACTGGCAATCAGAAGCAGCCAATTACAGTGGGAATTACTGAAATTTATCAAGAATATTGAAGTGATCTAGACTCAGTTCCATTCTGCAACTCAGTTTTGGGGATTTAAGCTCTTACAAGTGTCTAAAATCAGTGAGAAGAGACACAACTAAATAATCTGGTGGATTTTGGCTTTTATTTCTCTTTTCATGCCCTGTATCCTATGTAAGAGTGAGATGGCTACAAATCATTTATGTATCCTGATTCAAAGTTTTTAGAATAATGATGTGCTTTTATGCTTTTCCACTATGGCAGCAGTGATTAAAAGCCAGAAAAACCTGAATTCCTCTTACCCCTGGACAGATTCTGCTCTTCATTGACTATGACAGAATATGGTTTTAACTCATTATGTATCACCTATTGCAAACCACCTCAGTGTGAGAAAGGACTTATTCCAAAACTGTTGCTGTTTTGAAATTTGATTGTACGGATAGGTAAAGATTCCTTCCTTTATGAGGAATGAGGGAAGTTTTTTAAAAGAAATTACATAAAGAAGATATGGTTGACAGATCAGTTATTAAGATAAAGCTGAAGAACAACTTGAACAGGAGTCTCCTATGTAAAAGTGATGTACTCTAGAATATGTATGGAAAAAGCACATTAAAACACTGTCAAAGTTTTAAAATTACTAATTCATCTAAAAGATTTATCTTAGAGGAGGTACATGTTTTTCAATAATGATGTTACCATTGATACTCTTAACAGCAATTTTTGTCTAGGTACCCAATGCTCTTTTAACATTCTGAGAAAAAGAGGACGTTGTTTCTGCTTAATATAGCATTTTCAGTTTACTTTGTATTTATTATTCTACACCCTGCTGATAAAAGCACACAATTTTAGATTCCTCAAGACTAAGATATCAGCGAAAAGCTTCTGAACTCAGCCCAAAAAAGCTTTCACCAATCAAAGCATAACCAGTGGTCTAGTAAACCAAACTAATAACTGCACAGCTTCACAGTCCAGTACAAAGACACAATAGATTCTATAAAAGCAAAAAGAAATGAGCTATAATGAGTTGCATATAGACTGTAACTACAGTTTCCTTTATTACCAGTTTAAAAAAAAGCCATAAAATGTCAGGATAAACTGGGTTGCTGCACCCTCTGCTAAACCCTAAACAGGGTAAGAAAAGCACGTATGTGTAAGAAGGAGTTTGTAGGAGTCCTATATGTTTAGAAGAAAAGCTCTTTCTTCAGAGCATCTGCTTATTTTTTCCCCTTGTAGCAAGCCCATATTACAAACACCTCAGATCTGGTGCACAAAACATCCAGCTGCAGGCGCAGAGCACCTTAGGATTTCAAATTGCACTGAGTCTGTGAGGTTTAACCTCCACTGCCTGGCTTGGATTAAATTATGAGACTGGAACTGCGTTTTCAGTATGAAAGGTGACAGTCTCAGGCAACTGTTGCTTTCTGTAATTTCACTGCAGCTAAACTGAATGCATATAGAATGCACAGAGAATGTATATTATATAGAACATTGTTAAATTTTTTGATAGAGAGGGGGTCTCTTGGTCAGAGTTTACAAAATTACCTATACAAGTGTACAGAAGTGACTGGAGATTAGCCTGGAGAAATCACACTATGCACCTCAAAAGGCATCTCTGGTTGAATGCATTCCTGTTTGTGGAACAGACTGAGATGGAAAGGTGCTGGGAAACTTGAACTTAGATTTCCAGCTGCTGAAAGCTGGTCACCTGTAAGAGGTAACTCTATGTCAAAATAAGCAGTCTGGTTCTTTGGAGTTGTGGAAGTCGAAAAAAAGACTAAGAACCATATTATGTGAAAAGGCTCTCATGCAATTTTTATCTAATACAAAGTAGTCCAAAACAAGGCTATTCCTGGGCCATCCATTGGGCAGAAAAAGTGGAGGGAGTGAACTCAGATTTTGGTCTGCCATTTTTTCCAGTATTGCTAGTCCTAGGAGTAGAAAGGTATATAACATTTTAACAGCTGGAGCCATTAGGTATACACAGATAAGCAGTATGCATACTGTGAATACAGTATTACATCCTGTTGCATTCAAAAAAACAGGTTAAATTTACCAGTGTAATATCACAGTCATTAATTGTCAAATACCAGGTTGGAGTGATGCAGCAACTGAAGCCTTATCAACTATGCCAGATTCTAACACCTAGACATTGTAAGGTCTGCAGTTATGATGGACTACCTGAGACGATAACACATGGAATTGTCTAAACAACATTTGCATATTTGTGTAATTATTTCCTAAGGTTAATTAGCTCCTGCAAAGCAGCTTGCCCTTTGAGACTGCTTACTGTGACAGGTTCACATATTTTGTGTTACAGTGCCAAATTTTCCTTTTTTTTTTTTTCCTTTTTTTTAAAGTAACCTGTTGCTGGAAAGTTACAGATGCAGCAAGATCTGGAGGCCTTAAACCACCATCAGCTCTACTTGGGCAGAGCAGCTCAGATCCCCATCTTAAACTTCTAATACATCCAAACTAAAAAAAAAAAATCACACAAAGGAAAAAAAAATAAAACATGTAGTTTTCAGATCTGGTAACCCTCTACTTTGGTTTTTTTTCAAAATCAAGGAGTAGAAATCACATTTTTCAGAGACAAGTGAAAAGTGCCCATAACTACGGAAATATGTCATACAACAGAATAGCTTTTAAGAATTTATTTGAAGGTGGTTTCTCTAATTACCACTTATTACAGCAGAACAATTTCTCCTTCTAGCTTGATAAGCTACTGTAAACAAGTATGGTACATGCGTTAAATATGGGAGAACAGGACCGCACACTGGCTGGGAGGCAGAAGGATGCAGAAGGCTCTGATCTCCTGTCCCTGGAGATGTTAGATCTTTCCCACCAGCGACACCCTGACAGTCACATACAGCTTGTCCCATTGCCTCAGGGAGCCTTGGGGCAGGCAAACTTTTGCAATTCCCCCCAAACCTTTCAAAAAATCATTACATTAAAATTCACATAAGTATGAAAATACCCTGTTACAACAACACCCGTCATGAGTACTAAATAATGCTTATCACCTCCTGCATTTTTCTCACCCCTTTTGCAAATATTTGCCTTACATGAGACAAAGACTTTTTCACTAGGGTGGAACAAAATGAAACTACACAATGGGTTATTATCACCCGAGTAGCTCCAAAATTTCAGTGCAGGACATGGTCTAAGAGGCTTTTGTCATGGATTAGGAATTAGTTTAGTCACTCCCCAAACCAAGACTCTCCCAGACCAGACACTGCTCCTCCCACCCCTCTTCTGGTGGGAGACGCAGAAGTCAGAGGTTATGGGTTGAGATACGAAAAATTTACTGGAAACAGCAATGAGATAAGAAAACAAACAGTAACAGTAACAATATTAATAAGAAAAGTATACAAAAACCAGGGTGATTTACATGCAGAAAAGTGCTCACTGAGCCCGAGCTGACCCGGTGTGACCCCGTGACAATGAACAAAATGGCAGACACAGCCTCCTCACCCACACTTTTCTTCCTGACCATAAGCTGTGCCCTGCCTTCTGGGAAGTAAGAATCCCTCATTTTTGCCCTGACAGTGACAAGAGGTGATATAGAATAATAACCTAGACATGCCCACATGGCTCCAGGCTCCATTCCCTCACAGCTACTGCATAAAAATTAACTCTGTCCTGGCTGACAACCAGGAGAGCTCTGAGTGCAAGAAAGCCATAACAGAAACAAAAAACCAGCCAGCGTGTGATTTCCACCACCCCACCCCCAAAGACAGTAGACAGGGTATTACGACCAGAGAAGAGGATGAAAGTAAAGAGAAGATATAAACTGAAAACAGGAAAAGAAGTGGAAGCAAGCATCTTGTATTAATGTATTTCTGCAGCATGAGTATGTGAAGACAAGACTTGAAAGTGTCTAGCTCAGGACATTTAAGAAGATTTTGACTTTAATTGAGAAATTCCAGTGTTTTAGGAAGCATCCCATCTATGCAAAAATCTTTCTTGCCTTTTCAATCACGAAGCTGAGAAAATTCTTGCACAGTTATTTGGGAAAGATTCCCTGCTTCAGTCTGAGTGGGGATCCCAGGAGACAGCAGGACATTTTATTAAGAGTAGGAATTGTATTTCTGCTTTACTTACTGACACGGGCGACACTAATCTGGATGCTGCATGTATGGAGATACATAATTGTGAAGACCGGTTGGCTCTTGCACAACTCGTAAATAACTGGGCTTTCAGGAAGCATGGCAATAGCCATGCCATAGCAATATCTTCCATACAGGGGCAATTGCAGCTGTGTGAAACCAGACAAAAGGAGGCTGCAGAAACAAACACCAAGACCATCTCAGCAGCAAAGCAGTTGTGAGTGGGGGAGATAATAGTGGACGAAAAGTTACAGTGGAGACAAATTATACCAAATCTTAAATCTCACAACATGTACCTGAAATTCAGTTTAGCAGGTCATGTAAGGAGCACAGGAACGAAAGGATGATGAAGACTGAGCAGTGAGTCAAGCAAGTTATTTTAGTTGCTGTGTCCTGAGTGAGAAAGAGACAACTTGAGAGAAAACAAGAGGAGAAGAGATGAAATCATAGACAGCTGATGCTCTGGCCTTGAAAGTCTGAGTAGGGGACACATTTCTTTCCTCCTTTTATGGGCTCTGTATGGATTTTATTTGCATACTTTGCCATATTAAAACCACAAAACTCAGCAGGATTTGATCAGCTGTGCAGAGTGAGTTCATGGTCACCAGTGTCTGGGGTAGCTCTATGGAAACACAGAGCATTGAATCTGCACTGGTTCAACACTAAAATCATGTAAATGCATGTGAGTGATGTTATTTTATTCAGCATCTGTATTCAAAAATTCCTTACTTATGACCTTAGGGATTAAATCATGCGTCTTCAGATGTAAAATTGCTAGACTCTTCCACTTGCAGGAAGAAGTGGTGAAATAAAAAATTATACTCTCTTTTTAAGGGCATTTTGTGAGGTGGGGGCAAGATACATACTCTGGCAGTAGGTAGCAGCCAGTTTTGAGACAGAAAGAGAGACCGAGTATCCTAACAGCTAAGTGTGGTCATTTGTGGAGTTGCAGGATATGAATAGCATAGCCAAGGCTGTTATCTGGCAGATGCCTTCAGAAAGCAATACGGCAAAGTGACTTAAGGTTGCCTTTTTTTTGTATTACAGATCACAGTCTTATTCCCAAATCTACTTGAGGTGTTTCTGTACAATTTCTTCTGCCTATTTTATTTGTGAATTGGGCTGGTGATGGAAGTGCTCCCAATAGTGCTTATGAAGGCCCAGTAATGCTGTATGCATAGAGTCAGCAGCACAAAGGAAGACCAGAATTTATACACAGAGCAGTTAAATGTACATGATACTAAATCAAGGGCAGTCCCACCACCAAAACTGCCAACAATTTATCAGGAAAGCATGCAATCTTAACACTCCTGTGCTAAAGGAAGAAGTATTCCATGAAACATGCAGTATCTGACATATCAAACAGCCAAATAAAAGATGTAAATAAAAAATGCATTTGGTGGACTGACACAAAATTTAAATTGCCTCCACCAGTGCAGAGAGGATGAAGGGCTGGTTTGGGAGGAAGTGGTGATACCAGCACTTTGCTATGGTACGACTGCTGAGATTAGGCTTAAAATTACAAGTTTTAGCTAATGCAAGACTGATGTCTAGCCATGGTTTTTATGCTTTGTGTTTTGGCTCCTCCCCAGGGCTCCTGTTCTCCCCAGCTCCCACCACAATTACCATTGAAGATGACTTCAGATCCTGTCCCACTTTCCCCACTTCAAATGAAAGCTGGGCTTTCCCTGGTGAGAGTGGTAAAGAAATAAAATTCAGACTTATGCTATATATATATGTATGTGGGAACAGAGCAAGCTTGGATCCTAACATGCTAGGGCAGCAGGAGGGAGTTACTTTTCCCCTTTATACTCCAGCTTTATGGCACACAAGAGAAAAAACAAAACAACTCCAAGACAGAAAAGCATTCTTCCAGCTAAGCCCTTGATCACTACTGCTCCTAACCAATAACCTAGAGTTACTTCTGGATTAAAAAAACCCCTACCCACTCTCATCTCCTGTTTCCAAAGTGCACCAACCATCTTTGCTGGGTGAGGAACAAGCTGGAAATCAAAACCGGCTTTCCACTCTTTTGACCACAAGACCTGACTCCAAGCGCTCACTTAAAATACTTCAACAGGTCTGAAACCTATTCAACAATGGCCTGAAACCACAGAGAGACACTGTCAGTGCCCACAGCCAATCTTTAGAAAGGTGCCAGTGGTCTCAGCTGCATTATTGTATCACTGATGTAATACTACACCTCCTTTCTGGCAAACGTGGGCCTTCACGAGAGGCCTTTGGAGCACCATGTCAGAACCATGCTGATGCTATATGATATACGAGCATTTTTAGAAGGCTGGTGTTGCAGATGGAATTTCTTAGATTTGCATTGCAACTGAGAGTTAAGCAGGATGAGTTTGGACACGGATCCGTGCAAAAATAAAGACAGCAGCAAACATTGCCCGTGTCATTCACTCTGCAATGACTGACCCTCTCTGCATGGTGAATACCTTCTGCTGCTCTGTTCAAATGCTCTTATTTCTTCAGCTTTTTATTTGGAAATTCAAGTGACTTTATAACCTGAAAGGGTTTGCTGTTTATAAAGTAAATCCCAGATTTCAGGCTAAATTAATTAAGTCTCAGACATTATTATAGCATCATCGCCCTGGTTAGAGCATTGGCTTGTCAGCCAGGGTAAGGCAATTTTATCAGGCTGTTGTTCCAGTCTGGATCTTCCAATTACTACTTCTTAGGCTGCACCAGGGGAAGTTTAGGTTAGATGTCAGAAAAAAATTCTTCACAGAAAGAGTGATGGGGCATAGGAACGGGCTGCCCAGGGAGGTGGTGGAGTCACCGTCCCTGGACATGTTTAAAAAAGGACTGGATGTGGCACTCAGTGCCATAGTTTAGTTCATGAGGAGGTGTTAGGTCATAGGTTGGACTTGATGATCTCAAAGGTCTTTTCCTACCTAGTTCATTCTGTGATACTGCAGGAGTCTGGCATGTCTTGCCATCACCACCCAACTGTTGAGTAAAGTGCAGGAAAGGAGACCAAAACCAAGAAAAAATCAGACAAAATCAGTTTCTCAGTGGCTCTTAATTATAACCTTCACCAATAAGTTAATTATTTTATTATTAAGAGAAGAATGTAAGTAAACACAAATATGACATTTGTCCTTTTTAGGCTGGGCACAAGAACATTGCTGACTCACTGAGATGAAAAAGGTGCAGGAGAAGAAAATAAATAGGAGGAAGGAGGGTAATTAATCACAGGATTTTTTACTTAAGTAAAAAAATGACTAGTTTCCCTTTTAGCTCTCTGACGGACTTCTTGATTTTTGTATATTTTTTCCCTTTTCCATATAATTTGCAGGGTTCCAGGCAAAGGAAGGCTGAATTTGAAGTAGCATGTTCCGGCAAAAAGCTTGGAAATCCTGCATGGAGAAACTCCTCAGACTGAAGATGTAATAACAATTCCTCAGACCAGTCCTATCTACATGGCCATACCATGGCTATGGACAAATGCCTGTGCAGTTCACAAGAAAATCCCCATGCCATGATGATCTAAGCATCTCTGCCAATCTGTGCAGGTGGACTCACACATTCTAATTTAAGCAACAACTACAGCAGCTTGGCTGAAGAGATTCCAATTGGTAAAAACACTCAAAGACTGGGGCAGCCGCATTTCAGTACTGTTATGGACATTTTACATCTTTTTTACATCTCCTTGTACTTTTTTCTTTCCAAACTACCCAATCTCAGGGATTGAGATTCTGCCCACAACGTATTTCTGCCTAATGCAAAAAAATCCATCAAACACAGCCTTTTGTGTGATCAAATTATGGAAAAAAAAGAGTATTTCTTGAACAAACCATCAGGTTGTATCTTCACAAATATCTTCCTTAGCAACTATGTTTCTGGCAATTAACAGATTAATTGTGAGAGCAAGTAAATAAAAATGAATACAATACTTTTATAAAAAGAACTACCTTCATAAGACACAGAGAGATCATCACAGTCATTTAAATGATTACATGCATTTTTCTCAACACTGAAAGCAATTCCTTTGGAAATGAATGCCCCTGAAACATTCAAAAACTCTTAATGGAACTCATGCAGAAGTTATTTTTCTATTTCCTATAGCACTTAAAAGCCTATTTTACTCTCCTGTTCTTTCAATCTGTTTACATATTGTAATGAGAAACAGACCTTTTTTCAACCACGCTATTGCAAGAAAAATACCATTTTTGCCAAGAAAAATGCAGCTTTCCCCACCACAGGAAACAACGAATCTACACAAACTTCAACACATTTAAGTAAAATAACAACTCAGTACTTTCATTAACGGCTATGGTTTCAGAACAAGCCTCAGCTGTAAAGTCTCTGTTAGAGAGTTTATATCTTTGGTGTGAATTCAACTAAATAGAATGGCTTTGCTCTGTACTGTTCTTCTCTTCTCCATCTCTATTTATTACACTCAAGAACAGTTATTTAAGTGAAAGCAAGATTTAACAGGCTCAAAGCTATTTGATTTCTCTTAATAAAGAACACGAAGTGCTCAGTGCTTTACATAAACTGATATACTACTTACTTAATGCACAGTTATAAAGATTTGCTGAAGTGCCTTAATATGTAGAAGACTGTAGTTAATTGTATTTGAAGTAACTGTCATTAGCTTATAAAGTAATTATCTAAAGACAAACACAATCTGAAATTCAGATTTGAATCTTCTGTTGGTTCTCATTTCAGTAAGCTGAAAAGTTGAATGTTTAGTTATTTAACCCTGCTTCTCCTAATTTTGCTTCTGCATTTTCCTGCGCAGATGCACCTCTGTTATTTTTGTTTCACAATAATGTACCCTAAGAAATGATCTTTCATCCCAATGAGTTGCTACACAACCTTGGAACTTGCCCATCGTACCTCTGTCTTGAACTCTGTGATTCCCTCGTGTTGATTATTTCATTAAAACAGGCTCTTTTCCACACAGATTAGCAAGGCCGTAGGCATTGCAGCAGTGGTGCATCGCTGTCATCAAAGATCATTAGATACTAGATCAACAGCAATTTTCTTCTAACACATTGCAATTTTTTTTAACAACTCAAAACATCCAATTACATAACAGACAGCTTGGCTGTATTTTAAATTAGCACAGATGCTAAAGCCAGGAAATGTAATTCTCAGGATATCAGAACAAAAGGTTCAAAGTAAAAAAGAATTCTTATATACCATAAGATTATCAGGACTAGACTGTCACACTGTGACCTTCCTGGCGTCTAGCTAATCTGACAATATTTGGCAGAGCATTGTTTCAAATCAATAACTAATTAACAAAGTACAAAAGAAGTTGTACTGTTTTTGAGCCTCCTTGTTAAAAATGGCTTTTGGTTGCACATGGGCAGAAAGGTCACTTTTATGACATCTTCAGGAGTCTTTCAACACCTTGCCACTGTCAGATTAAATTACTTTTAGCAATTAATTGTCATAAATTAAAACAGAAGCACATTTGTTACAGCAGGTTGTCGTAATGACATAGTGAACAGTTGTTTTGATATGAATTTTTTCCACCGACCCTCTATCATATCCTAATTTTTTTGGTTGACCTAACTGGAAAATTGGGAGCAATCTTGTAACTCAGGCTGCACAGGCCAAACATTGGGCGTCTTATTGAGATTATAGACTCAACAACAACAGAACAGAAATTCCATTGAAGATCCTGAGAATACGTATCTTATATAAAATACGTACTCTGTGTCTATGCTGCTGTGGGGGGTAAGAAAAATAAACCCTCAAAAAATCTCAGGGATGTCACTTTTGTTGCTGTTATAAATGGTCCTTGATGCTGTGTTAATCCATTATTAGAAAACACTATTCGTTTGATGTATTTTAAGACAAAGATTAAGTGGATTGAACATCTGCAGCCTTTTCCCATTCAAACCATTACTTAGTTTCGGAGACATGAATCTTATTGTGATTTAATGAAAAATTTTTCTGTTCTTTTAGTTTCTTTTGTTGAACTTCCCTGTATCACAATGCACATGTATTGTCCATGTTACAGATTAGTCTTTTAACATTTATCATCTCAAGTCTGAGTTTGCTAAAAACCATTACATCAGGATGAAAACAGACAACAATCCTAACAGAAGTTCCCGGATAAACAGGAAAAGAGAAGCAGGACAGACTCCATCCTGCGCCACAGAAGAAAAAAGACTGGGCAGAAGAATGGACCTGGGCAACTGCAGGGTCTCTCTTAATGGTGTCAGCAGAAAAGCTGTAACTCCAGGAAGTCTCTGGGTAACTTGTCTCTAGTCCTAGTTGCCCTGTAGGAGCTGATTAAGCAGACCTTCAGGCTAACTGAGATTCTGGAAGAGCTCTGAGAGCTCTTAAAATGAGCAGCAGAACACTGTTTAACAATCTATGTTTAACATATTTTTCTTTTTTTGTTGTTAGCTCTATTAGAGCAAAAGCTTCTGTACTAACATATTCTAAACCTTAAATCTTGTTTAGCAATAGAAGACGAAAATGAGTGGTAAGAACTCACAGCTGCCAGATACCAGACATCTGGGAAATCCTGCATACTGTGATCCTATTCAGTGTATCCTAGTACAGTGCCCAAATACCCAAACTGACTCTATCAAGCAGCATAGACTTGTTTGGAGGTGGCAGCATTCACACAAAACTGGACAAAAGTTTCTTAAATAATTTGTAACTCTTCATGAACATGGGCACAGGCACAAGAGATGAAGAGAAGTGGGGTTTCTGTGCAGGGGCTTCATGGCAACCTGTAGGTAATGCACTGGCCTGCTGCTAAGATTTGGGTATCACCTTAAAAATTGCAGTCTACACAAAGTCTTCTAAGAAGTAGTTGTGCACAGGCTTAATTAAACCACTGTTTGCTGATGCTTTAATAAAGTACAGCCTTTTTAATGCTGTCATGTCTGTCCACTTCTAAACACACACTTAGCAAATAATCAATTTAAATGTCACAGGGTGTTTTTACTCTTTCTGAGAAAAACTCAAGAACTGCTTTATAGTTTAAAATGAAACCTTGTGGATTCAAATAAACAATGTAGACAAAATCCTGATGAAGATATAACAAAGAAGAGGAAGTAGGAAGGATGTAGGCAGTACTTGTATCCTTTCCATTATTCCAGAATGGTCATGCTAATAATATCTGGACAACAACTGTGAAAAAACTCCTGCTGCTATTCTGCTTGAAGGTCCTCCAGCAAATTCAAGATAGTGTTCTGTCTTAGGGAAATTCTTGATCCCTGAAGAAATCATGAATATTTGCTCAACATCCCAGTGTTAAAAATGCCAAGAAATATCAGTTCCTGTGTGTAGGGGTTTGTATCTTTCAAGTTGCATTTCTGTAGCAATACTTGTGCAAGACCACATTGTTTTAACTATGCTGATAGCTCAGTAAGCCTCCTGGTCTAAATCACCTGCCCTTCTTCTTGTGGATGGCCAGCCACAACCTGAGTAGTGCTAAATGTTCTGAGACAGTGAAATCTTCCTCTCTTCACAATGTCCACAAAGTCTACCCATAGATCAAATACTTCCTTGAGCACTGAGATGAAACTTAGTAATGTCAAAACACTGAACTATATCAGGTGGACGGAACCTCTGAGGGTCACCTAGCTCAATTTTGTGCTCAAAGCACTTTCAGCCACGACTGGTCACAACTGCTGTACCTCATACTTTCCAGCAAAAGCAAGAAAGAGGGAGCTCTGTAATTCTAGTGTCACAGAAGCGTAGAAATGTACATTGTGAAAGCTCCCCAAACTTTGATTCAAAGGCACTTGAGGAAGAGTGACTTCGCACTCACTCCAGAGAAGTCCTGAAGATGACTACAGCACTTTAGACATGAAATAATTTATGTTACTTCCATGCCACAACATTTTCTTTCCAACTTTTGTATGCTCTGTGGACCCACAGTACAACTGAGGCAGTGGTCATCTTTTGCCATCTGTCTTTGCCAGTCTAGCAAAGCTGAACTCTGCCTGGTCACTTTATCTTTGGGTAGAAACAGCTTTATTCATGGTGTTGTTAGAAAATGATGTCACAGTTATTTACCAGCACCATAACAGAATAGCAACAGTATCTCAACTTCTGCTCCAGTGATGACACTGTGCCAAATTAGAGAAAAATCAATTTACGTGTCAGCCAAACTCTGTAAATCTGCTAGAGTAGTCCAAAACAGAAAGGGAGAGGAAATTGTAAAAGAACATAACGAGCTAACAGCAAACAGCAGCAGAAAGGTATTTCAGACAAGTGGTCTCCACGATCAAATCAAATGCTGTTATTTTAAGATCTATCACAGCCATAACTCATTTGCTCACTTAAGGCAATGCAGTCAGAGCAGCATGCAACATCTGAAACCTTGACATAACCCACTGAGGAGAACTTCACACAAAATCTTCACTGGTAAGGAATTTAAAGATAATCAACAGTCATTAAATGTAAGCCTACCTTTTTTTGGCAACCAGTGCAAGGCACACATGATAAATAACACAATCCTGTCATCAAATGTGTTTGTTCATTTTTTAAATAGGAAAAGTGGAGTAGCTAGAGAAGTAGAGAGGTGTCCTACAAAGTGGAATGTGTGAGAGCAGTGACGCATCAAAGGGTAAGGCCACAAAATTAATTGCAGAACCCAGAAATCTTTCAAAATTACTTATGCAGCCTAAGCTTTGCTAAATTTCTTCATTACTTTATTTGATAACTTCAAAAGAATTCCTCAGCAAAACAGATCCCCAAAGAAATGAATATCTGTCGTCTTAACATCTACATGCAAGTAAAGCTTCTCTTTTCCCAGGTAAGAACAGAGTGGTTGTGACACAGTTAGGTGATAACTGCCCACTTTTATAGGACATAGGCTGAACTGGCAAGATCCATGAAATCAGACTATGCAGTTACACAGCAGGTGGAAATGATAGGAGATAAGAATGAAGAAACATCCTGGAAGGACATACACTGTAGATGCGTATGAAGTATCAGCTGTATAGCCTGAACTAAATATATTTTAAATTCTTTGCTGCACTATATAGATCGATATACTGATTAAATCTTTGCTTTTGGGAAAAAGAAAACTTTCCAGTCTCATGTATCCTACATCTGTCATAGCCCACATTATGTCAGAGGCCACCTTACACAGTCTACAGGATGCCAAACATGCAAGAATGTGAGTAGCTTTTGTATGCTTCGGGGTAGGTAGTGCCTCTGTGCACACACTTGCACATGTACTTGCATGATACTTTTCTCACCCCATGTTTTTGCTAGAAGTACCAGACAAGAAGACCTCAAACTGCTGCTTAAGAGCCCAGAAAATCTTTGGTCTCCTCAACACACACAACTCTTCTAAATTCTAAAGGCACATCAATCTCACTTTATTTAGTAGCTTCTCTCCAAGCAGTGCCATCTATTAGGAAAACTAACAAAAATTCAAGTCTTACTTGAAAATATAGAAAATATACCTCATTGGGTATCGACAAATTCATTCTTGCCAAGGCTACTGCATAAACGACAGAGAAAGAGAATGAGAATCAACTGTTAAACAACAAAAGTGTAGAACAATGTGTCTGAACAGCATCCAGCCCATTCAGGTGAGAAAACCTGCTACCAACACCACTGACCAAAAAAGACAAAAGCATTTTTGATCAGTTTAGAATCCACTTTTAGCCAGGGAGATAAAGATAAAACAAGGATTCAGCTGAGAGAGGAATGGGAAGATTTCTCAAAATTTAGATGAGTTAATGGCTGGAGATAATTGTAAAACAGACTACTTTAGGAATGACTTCTGCCTGGACACTATAGAAATGAAGTTAACAGCTCTAAAGTTGGTAAAGCCTAGTTCTTGGGGAGTGCTGATCAGATATGGAGTTCACTAAGGCAGAGCAAAAACAAGAGGACAGTTCTCCTAAGAACTCACAATAAGGCATATTAGCCTGCAGAGTGATGACAACAATTAAAAAGATTAAAAAGATCAGCCTTGTTCTTCAAGATGCAAGTAATTCAAAATAACATCATGCAGTATATAAATTCACAAAAAGTAAGGATTTTAGTTAGTAAAATCCTTAACTGGTAAGGATTTTAAAATTTAAATAATTAATTTCTACAATACTTAATTTTTCAAATTTCAGCCACCTATGAATTGCAGGGGAGAACCAACATTTCTTCCTGGGCAGCTTATTCCACGTTGTTCCATGCCTCTGTTCCCTCCACTATTTCTAGCCCCTTTGGCAGTCGTCACTGCTGCATGCAGCCAAGCAGCCTACACAGGAACCACCAGATTTATCTTAATCCCAAAAACTAGTCGGTTTTTTTTTTCTTCACATTTTTTCCTGAATTTACACTTTGTTTTCTGTAACAGATGAGGTGAAAACATCCTTGAACTCTGTGTGCATCCTGTACCCCCAGTTCTTTGTCTGCTGACATTCAGTTCCTAGACTCCACAAATGTTTATTTGACCTCCATGCACTGCAGTACAGCCCTCATGTCTTTCTATCCAAAAGACATAAACATTTCTAGAGGGGTTCGGTGGAGTGGTATGTCTCCATAGAAAAGGGTTATTTTGAAATAACACCAAGATAGCTACAAATATTTACCTCAGAAATTAATTTTTATCATCTCTCAGTATATCAAGGGTCTTATAGCTGACTGGTCCCCAAGAAAAAAACATGTGAAGAACTTAGAAGTTTTGCAAAAAGGTATATGTTGCCACTTGAGCCTCTGCTAAGTTCTTTCTGCCAATTTTCCCAAACACATTGAAATCTAGTATCAAAACATGCAACTGGTGTGCAGTAGGTTAGAGAATGTTATTCTCGTTTTTGGATACCAGCTAAAATCATTTCGTTCTGTTAGACAAATGATAAAGGATACCTGCAGAGAGCAATCTGCACTGGACCAGAAGACCTACAAGGTCTTTGTAGTCCTTCACTGCAGTCAGTCTACAACCAAAACCAGGCAATATTGGAGTACAAGATCTTCGAATGATTTTATTCACTTTTGCCTTCAACAAGTACATCTGCATTCTGCTGAGACAGTTTTCTTCACCATTACCTCACAAACTGGCCAGGTTTATGAGCCTGAATCCCATCTGAAAGGAAGGAGGACTCCTTTGACGTGTGAGCAAGAGTTTTTTAGCACCATGGGAGCACCATACAGCTCATCATGGGAGGAGAGATGCAAGCTGGTTCTTTCTTTTGGAAACTTACATGGCTTGCCTCATGTTTTAGGAGTTGGATCTAACAATGGACACTTTATTGGCATCATGTAATGAATGTCTGAAAGACACCAAAGCTAGATGGTCCCAATTTATTCCTTTTCTTTGATTAAACCATACTTGTGAAATGCAGAACAAAGAGAGGGTACAGCAGAGAGAAGAGCCAATGGTGTTCTTCAGGAGACACAGAATTTTCCTTCAGTGATTAGTGTATCTGATTTCTCAATTGCTCAAGGAAAAGAAGACAAATAAAACTTTTCAGGATTAGCAGATGCAAAACTGACCAAAAGAAATCTTTATAATCTCAGGATATAAAAAATATTGAAGTTAGCTGCTCATGCTTAATAGCCTATACATAAATTATTGAACACTACTTTAAACTCTCCATAGTTTAGCCATTTAACATAAGATGCCTGTTCATTGTAGTATCTACAGAATGAAACATGACATACATATTTTTCCTGATTTACAGAAACTATAGGAACTTAAAGCTTATGACCTTTTAGGAACTATGTGGAAGCCTAACTGTAGGTGCTAAGTGTCATGGTAGATGTTTAATTTCCAGCTGCTGGCCCAGGGTGGTGAAGATCTCTGGTGGCACAGGTTCTGAAGACCAGATGTCTCCAGGTGTTCCTGGTGCACTCAGAATGTCATTATGTGTTTATGTTCCAGCACCCAAACTGCAGTGTCTTCTCAGCTCTGAATGCCCAGTGCCCAGCCCCAACACGGGGCAAGAACACCACCACCAAGGTAATTTCTAGGCGGTTCTCATGAGCTTTTTACTATCAGCATGATTTTGCTGTTGCTTACAAGTGAAGGAGATTTCTCGAGAACATAAAGAACTAACAAGCTTTAAAAGTGGGCAGAGTAAAACCATGTGTTATTTCAGAGGTATATATAAAGTAATGCTGGCAGTTGTAAAAGGGGAAACAAAACAGGCATTGTTTGTTGCAGAAGGGGAAACAAAACATCAGCATGAGACTCTAGAGGTTGAAGTCCTGACGCCCATGTCTGCCACAGACATTCTCTGTGCTGAACATGTCCCTTACCTCTCAGGAGCTGTTTGCCTAGAGCTTGTCATTTTGTCTCCTCTGGTAGAAAAAAGGGCTTATTAGCTTTGTCTCAGCAGCAGGCTAATGTTGGCACGCAGGCTTTGGACAAGAGCAGGTGTGCACCTTGCCAAATCAGAGGGGAGGTCATTGGCCCAGAGATGGCCACAGGGTGAAATTGGCAGCTGGTGGAACTGCACCTATGTTGGGAAATGGCTCAATCTTCAATGTGAAAGAAATCCATGGCACTGAAAGGTCATCCCACACAAGTGGACATTCTGCTGTGACCTTCAGTCAGGCTACGCTTCGTGTCAGCCACACTGAACAATGAGCAGAAATGGCACAACTGTGCTTGCACGCTTGCCAGGACTTCCTGTATGCCAGCAGTCATTGCTTACTTAACTGTGTATTAACACAACTGCCTTTTTCCTAAATACTGGCACAAATCATCCAGATGTACCCATTTTTAGTAAAACAAATTAACTGGTTGCACATGGTCTTTTCCTATTTAATCTCTCACAGAAGATAGGAAAAATTATTTATGAAAAGTATGTTACATCCAAAATTAATTTCATTAATATGCTGTTAATAGAAATGGCATTGTTACAGATTGTGCTATTGTAAAAATAATATTTGCAATAAGAATTATTCAAGCAGATAAGCTCAGTGGGGAAAAAAAGGACAAAATTCCTAGCATACAGGCTTTGGAAAGGCTTATCCCTTTTGTCCACAAAACCTGACCCCATTAGTAGGTCTGATAAAAGTGATCCTTCTTACTTCTTCCTTGGTTGCCTCTTTGATATCCTTCAACTGTTGGGGCAACAACATTATTGCAAATTACTATTGCTATAAAATTACGCAATTTATATTTTCTCTTTATTAACATTTCAGAATCGACTCAGTTTACTTGTTTAAGTGGTGAAAGCAGTTTAGAAGGAGGAAAATACTAATTTACATTTTTAAGTATCTTCTAACATAGAAAAGGCACTGTCAGTGTGAAAATTTTTAGGGAATGGGAGATGGCTGAGAATGGAAGTAATGATCATGTCACATTTAAGTCTGTATGATCTGTTTCCACAGAAAAAGGTTAGAGACCAACAAATTCTCAGTTTACTTCAGTGAAGGCTGGCTAGGGTAATAAGTTTCTGGGGAGAAAGCATTAGCCCATATGTACAGAGCAGCCTCTGGTGGTCTAAGAAAAAATGGTAATATTTATAACGAAGGATAGAAATATGTTTTTAAAAAGGATGTATGTATATATTTAGCTATTTTACTCAGTCCTCCATTCAACACATTAAAAACCAGATGCTTTTAAAGTGATCTGTCAATATGCTTGTTAAAATCTGAACAGTAAGAGTATTAAAATTCATATGCATTCATTAGCACATTATATAAAAGTAAAACGCTTGTGTTTAATCATTCCATAAAAGTATAATAGTCGATGCTGATTATCAAAAAGTTTTTTTTCTTGGTTTGCATTGCTAAAATTGAAATCAAATTTACAAGAATGTTACAGAATTGATGACATTTTCTGTCTTCACTTGTGAATTCAGTTGGCAGATGTTTTCAAGAACAAAAAAAATCTGTCTTATTACAAAACATATTAAGCAGGTTTTCGTGCCATAATGTTTGACATGATGTTTATTACCCAGACCAAATCAGTTCCTTTAACAAGCCATAATGTATGCCAGAAAGTACATTATTTCATAGTTAAGGAAACTTCCAGCATGAAACAGTAAGTACTTTGATCTTTCAAAAGCACTATGCTTAATGCACTACACACTGCCACAGTAGTTTTTATTTATACTCATTTTGTACAAAAATGCAGTGCAGTTTGATATTTTGTATTTTAAGACTCTGCTTTTACATATTCTTGAATACCCCAGCTATTTTTTTTCCTATGAAAATAAAGAAAATACTTAAAGATAATTACCAATGAAGAGTTCTAATTGTCCAGTTCTTGGCAAATATAGCTGCTCAAATAGGAGCATCAACCAGACAGCTTTAATTTGTTCAAATGGCATTTCCTCATCAGATCACAACAGATCTCAGTGACCCTATGAGAACATAACTGAGGACATTTATTCCTGCTGCTTAACAGTCTGAAACAATTTCTCCAGCATATTTGATACAACCATATTTTCCTTCAATGTTAGATGAAGTTAAAGCCTTCCTGTGAGGAAATTTTTCATCTAGTCTATCTGTACCACTTTTTCCTACTTAGCAAACTTGACATAAGGCCTGCTCAGGTTTTTCAAAACTCTTTGATGAGATCATTACAAATCATATACCATCCTTAAATATCTCTGTTGAGTGACAGCATGTTTTATTTTAAGAGCCTAGTGAGTCAAATGTATGCTATACTATACAGCAAGTAAAGATTGTATCTGAATTGCCCTTTGAGATCACTGCAAACCAGCACCAACACTGTTCCCACAGGAGCCTGTAGAGGCAAGTCCCTGGGTGCAGGCAGAGAGCAATCCTATGCACTCAAGCATGGGAGGCAAGAAAATTGCAAATATGGCATTGCACCTCTTGCAACTCCTACAGACTTAACAGTTCTGACCAACAGAGTAACTGGAACCCTACTGATGGTTTTGTTTTGTTTCAGAAACTGATAAGGAAATTGCATTGTTTTGTCCCACAATACACTAAAGCAGGTATGTTTTTCTTTCTGTTTCAAAAAACTATCTGTACTCGAGTCTACTAAGAAAAAAAAACCCCAAAATCATTATTTCTGAATACAACACCAACTTCATCAGAAAACCCAATTTCAATCAATTGGCCTGAGGAAGGAGACCACCAACCACACTTTCACTAAAACATACACTACTTATTTCCTTGATTTGAAGAAAATCAAATACAGCAAACATCAACAGTCATATTTAAGGCATGGAGCTGAGCAGAAAGGAAAATAGGATGGAGTTATATACTTTTTACTTTGAGGGGGTCAAACCTCCTGAAGCCAAATTTCACGCCTCATCAGGCAAGAGTCATGAGAAGGTAGAATTGCTAAAAAGGTTGAAAAAAAGATTCACTTTCAACAAGGGAACACTGAATCTGCATGCTGACTGGACTTCTTTTCAGACAATACAGCAACACTGTCCACTGGATTCTCATGGACCTTAAGACTGGTTGCCCCTCATAAGAAGGAGGGTTTGGCTAGTAGGCAGAATAGCATCTCATAAAAAAGCAGCAAACAGAAAACACAGTGCCTTGTTGGTGACTTTGAATATATATACCCGCATTCTTTTCTTTCCCATACTCAGGTATTTCTCAAAAGACACAGTAAATATTTATGGTATTAGTGACAATCTTGTATCCAAGTTACTAACCCTTTCAACTACCCAGCACAGTTAGATTTCTTCTACAAAAATTGTTACGCTAAAAAAAATTAATAGGGGCATATTAAAATTTAAGATTATTCTAATATGTATTGTGCTGGATTATTCTCTGTTTCTCACCAGAAAGGCAAACATTTTTACTGTTTTACCTTCACTGTGGAGTTTCTGACATGTTTTACAGTTGAATGAAAACACTAACTTTTATAATAAGGGTTTTGGAAATTGTATGACTCAGTCTGGAATGTATAATGCATAGTACGTATATGAAGCAGAATGTGCCAATGTGCAAATAATATTGTTTATGCCCCCTGCAGAATTAGAAATCCTCGGGTAGCACTATTATAATGATCCCATGCTGGTACCATTACAAAGTGCAAAGGTTCACTGAGTCAGAAAAGGGCAGGGACAGAGTTTCTTCATCATACCATTCTCAAATTATTCTAGCCTAAATATTTATTAATATATTAGCAAGTTTCCTTCTTTATCTGCCTTTAGAAGTTCAGCTCAAACACAATGGATGGCTGCTCATATAAAAACAATACATTACAGGATAAATTTGCTACCACACAAGACGAACACTGGTATTTTCCACAATACATTATTAATTCAGCAGGTGATAAAAAACTATCAGGCTATAAATACTGCCTCCCCGATATAATACAATATAATACAATAAATGCATACATGACATGTGAAGCTAGTATGTTGCCTAAGCTTCATTACAAAGTTTTTCTTATGAACACCTCTGTTTATAAAATCGTTTTTACTAAGTCTTTCTTAAACCATTTCTTTCTTGATAACACCAGTGAGTTCCTCTGGGGTTTATTTGAAGTTTCCCTTTGAAATGAAAAGAAATATTTTGTAAGACTTCCAAAACATCACAATCAATAAATGACCAAAAATATCAATAGAATAAAAAGCCAGGAACTCTGTATAAACTCTTGAATGCCATCTCAGTAATGTATTTGTTTTTAACAAAGCACACGATTTATTAGCCAATAGAGGCAGTAAACATATGTATGCATCAATAAAGAAGGGCAAACAAAACCAAAAGAAACTTACTCTAATATAGATCTGCATAGTTTCCTTTTCTTTTTGTGGATTTCGATACTTTTCGTAGAAGTCACGTCGCTTCTTTGTTTCCTTCTGGATTTTATCTTTTCTTTCCCTCTTTTCTGCAGGTTCTTCTGAGATATCAGAAGACAGCTGTATTTGGGTTTTTGTCTTCTCAACTTCAATATAGTTCTCATTGGGATTCAGAACTATTACTCCATAGCCTTCCTGTTTTAGAAGAGAGTCACATGCACACACACAAACAAGAAGAAATGTGAAAAGGGAGATTTAATGCTTGAAAATGCTTTGCATTTACTTTAATGCTCTTTAGAACTTTTTTATTTATTCCAGCAACTTCACACAACATCATTTATAGAAGGGTTTTTAAGAATATTCTGTCATTAAAGGGATATTGATGTGTGAATATGTATCTGTGCATGTACTTATGCTCATACACATCCCTCAGCGTCAGAAAAGTTGCCTGTTTTACCTTTAAAATAATTCAGTATGTTGTTTTATTCATAAGCACTTTATATGACTTTTTCAGAAAACAATACAGGAACTAAAAGCAAAATGTTGCTTTAAGAACTCTACATAATAATGAATAAAAAGCTTTATGCCCAGCCAGTAAAAACCTTTAAAAGAAAAAGGATTGAGAGATTTTATATACAAAGGTAGATACATTAAAGAAAGCGGATAAATAAAGAAAATTATTCACCACATTTTAAAATCGTAAAACCTTTTGTCTAGCTGACAATAAGCATACCATGCAGAGGCAAACGGCAGCAGTAACAATGAATCAATACCAAAACTGATTCAGTGGTATTGCTTACAAGTCAACTCTTTATGGTGGGTCTGACTTTTTAGTGCATCTTTAAATCTGCTAGTATAAGTTCACTAGGATTATGTTGTATATTCAACAAATTCAGAGCAAATTTGCGACCTGCAGGATGCTTTTGAGCAAATAAGGTATATTTTTGTGCTGCAGGAAATGAGCTGGTTGAAAAAATATGAATTTATGAATGAGAAATAAATCTTGAATAAATCAGCCAATCAAATTTTATGATTTTTAAATGATGGCAAATCACACAAAAATCATAATATTCATGGAAGATATAACTGCAAATGAAGGGAAAAAAGAGAAGCACAAGCATTTAACAGATGTGTCCTGAAAGTTAACATGGGTTCCCAGTCAAAATCAAGCTATCGTTTAGAAAAAAATTTTAGTAAAGACTTACTTTTTGGAAACATCGATATTAATTATCTAATGGAACAGCTTTATTCCAGCTTTTCACTTGGTGCTTCATTTTGCACTCGGTCCAGGCATGAGAATCAAAAGAGGTCCCCCATACCTAGCTGCCCAGAGCAAACCAACTCCACCCCAACAAAAGATACTTTATTTGGGCTTGCTTTATTCTAATCTGTAGAGCCATTCACAAACCTTGTAGTTCATTGTGGCCACTGTCAGGTAGACAGATTGTCACTCAGTGATTTTCTACAGTTGGACACACTCGACTAGTTATCAAAATCACATCTGAAGGGAGATCCCCTCGTCCTTGTGCCCTTCTCAAATGTCTGCTGTAGCTCCTCCTCCCGCCAAAAACCAAGTTAAAGGGCACAGTTGCACTCTGCTGAACAGGGTGAAATAGAGGCATTCAGGATACTACCTCTGGCATAAGTGACGTAGTCAAAAAAGATCATAATAGACCAAAGAGAAAATAGTCTCCTTGTTAGATGCAGCACCAAACAGGTCTCCTGTCACCATTCCCCTGCCTGCCATGAATTCAACTGGGATAAATATAAACAAACAGGCAAATATATAAATAAACAACATGGAAAGAGTGCAAGAAAACAGAAAATTAATGACAAATTTTAAAATCTATCTATGCCATGCCTGGCCGTATTGATGCACAATGCTGTACCATGAATACATGAACTTTCCAGCTTGGAAAATTTCGATGCCCAAAATTCATCACGGAGAAGAATACAGCTTACAAACATTCATAAACTGTATGTCTCAGATGAAAGGACAGTTTTTGAGTTTGCTACTGCCAGTTTTTGCAGTACTTGGCAGGCTGGTAGTTTTGGAGCTCTTCATCTTCTTGACCTGCTTGTTTTGAGCAGAGACGTTCTGTGTATTGATTTGTTTTGCTTTCTATACAATGTGAAATGCAAAATTCATGTGTTTATTAGAGATCTACAAGTGTTACAGGGATTTGAAATTCTGTCCACTTTAACCTGATCACAAAACAGACACACAAATCATCAAAGAAGTGGAATTTGTCTAAGTTATTGATCATGTAACTTAAAATTACATTACTCATTTGTCCCATTTTATGAGGACACAATGTCAATTTTTCACATAGATATCAACAGGTGAAAAATTATTCTAATTTCAAATTCACTATTTTATAAATCAATTAAAGGATTTTTATTAAATATATTTTAAGCACTGTAACATGACTCCCATTATATTCTTCTACAATTTCTCCCAGACAGCAGGCCTTTCCTGTCAGAAGAATTAAAATAATTCAGTAATAACTGAGCTAAGATTCTTTTCCCCTCAATTATGGAAAAGCCTAAGTTTTTCTCATTGGAAAGTAATCTCTTTTTGCACTGTTTTGCTTACATGATATGGCGTATCTCCCTTTCCCTTGAACTTCTGCATCCTAAATTTCAATATGAAAACAATGGCACCAGAAAGAAGACTTGAGAGTAACATAAAAATCAACATGGAAAAACAAAACGACTGGCAAAATATACCCAATTACAACCTCTCTCATTCAGCCTTTATCTGAGCATTTGCAGCTGAACAGGAATACTCTGAGCTAAATAACATCAGTGTCAACAATGCAGCTTTTAACTTCAATTAATTTTTTAAAAATGTAGTTTATGTGGGCATAGCTGCACCCTTGAAGTTTAATGCAATCAGAAAATGAAAAAAAAGGTGGAGCTCTAATGCAGTGAATTTGAGAAGAGTGCAAGTCAATGCAAAACTCAGAACACAAGACCACTAATATCTCAAAAAAAGGCCTTTAGCAAACTTTAATAACAGACGAGATAGTCTTTGGCATAACTGTTAACATAGACAAAAATCACATTCATTAAAAAGCATCCTTTAAAATGAAAGCCATGTTCAGAAATATCTTTTTGCACGCAGGACTGTAGTAATCTTTTTTCACCAGATACAGTATATTTATGCCGGAAAGCATTAAATGTGCCATTACTATGTATTACTCTGATATTTGTTGATTTGGTGCTAATGCAGCTATATTAAACAAATCAATGTCATTAAAAATACCAATTTTAGCCATGATGAGCTTACATCATTATTAAAACATAGTGGCCCACGACTTCAGTAAGTACTAATCATGTAGGAGAGTTTCTAAATCTTGCCACCCTCAGTGGTATTAGGTGGTATGCAAACATTAGGTATGTTTTCAATGTAATAATAGTAGTTTTCAATGTAATAGTTTTCTCCTATGTGTCCAGTGTACACAGAAAGATAAATCACTCTCTAAAAAGTTTTTTCATGGTAAAATGTTGAGCTTTAAGGACAACTACTCCCCCTATCCCCATCAATCTTCAGCCATCAGTGTACCTGTGATAAGACCTTATAATTAGGACAGACACTGACAAATAGAACTCTCAGCCTCTAATCTACAAAATTACAGTTTCTCTCTCAGACTAAAGCACCCAATTAACATCTCTTCCCCCCATGTGGTAATGCTTCAAGGTAAGTAAAATTTAATCTACACTAACTCCTACCATTCTCCAGGTTGATGCTTCTGGAGGTAGAGGATTGTGATGACAAAATGAAAAGCAGGCTTACAAAGTCAAGAGTTGGAAAGAATCATGAACCTCTCACAATACCTTTACAGAAGGTATGACAGAACAACATAGAAGGGCCTTTTCCATTATAATACATGAGCCAGAAATGGGCAGTACTTTCTGCCTCTCACTGGAAGTTCGAGGGTAAGGTTAAAAAAAAGAACCTCAAAGTATTTGAGGTAAATTCCAAATCTTTTGAAATCTCCCCTGGGACATGAATACTGAGCTGAGACCATTCAGATCTGCATATTAATCCACCAGGGTGGGACACCATATGTGACAAGAGGTCAGAGCTGGAAAGGTTATCTTTTGACCTATGTAACTATCTTTTTGGACTGTGAGTGAGGATCTGAAAGAGATCATTTTCCTATGCTTGATCAACCCAAATTTTCAAGTTCAGGTTTCTATTTGTATGGTCGGCAGCAAGACCAGAATTAATTCCTTGGGGAAATACAACTCAAAGCTCACTGCTCTTAAACCTGCCTGTGGTTAAAACAGACACAGCAATGTCCATTCATCTTTCTGAAAGAAGTATGCTCTGTTCATTTCCCATCTTTACTGCAGGAAGGGTACATCTATGTCACTATTGCAACACTGTAGGTGCAACAGCAGGATGAGGTCATGACAACCAATCAGAAGTCACTAGTGAAGCGTTAAAGTAAACATAGCTGTTGGAGATGCAGCTCAGCTTGAAAAATGCCCCCTCCATTATTCGAGCAATTTTCTCAAGACGTGACCTGTGACTGAAACGCCTGAAATGTCAGTTGATTCCGCTTTCTGTTTCTACCCAACGTACATTTTGGCAACTACACCCTGCTAACACTGCGATATTTCCATTCCAGATATACCTCAGCCACCTGAATTCCAGCACTGTGTCCAAGTGTGCAAAAACGCCATGCTTCTGCCAAACACACTTTGTCCCACTAAGTTCCAAACTTCAAACAGCTCATCAGGTTAGGCAGGAAAAGAAAACGTGCCACAAAAAGATTTTAGAGGACCACCTGTTGTCTATTATTTTTACATAGCACTTACTCATAAATCATAACACAGGGTAATTAATCAAGCTGTCAAAGAGAAGGTCAAAGGTTATGTGGGCGAGTCAGAAGGTCATGCATGGGCTGATAGAGGTCAGGGTCACACTGCATTCCTCATTATCAAGTTGGGATGAGAGACGGCCCAAGCAAACAAAAGTGAAAGCAGATGGAGAACTAAATGGATAAAAAAGAGGAGAAAATTTCGCAAACAAAAAGAAAAGTGGGAGAATGTGAGTTACCTTCAAACAAGGAAGAGAACAGAGCAGAAATACACTGAGATGTTCTCAAAAGACTGCACATAATACAAAGAAACTACAGTTTGATTATTTAAATACACTCACTATAACTTTCCATCCAATTTTTTTGCAAATATTAAGTGATGCCACAAAATGCATGTGGTAGTTTTGCTTCCATTTCACATCTGAAGTCAATATTTTCAAGGTGAATTAAACAAAAGGAACTTATTACTGTGATTAATGCATATGGATATGTGAAATTGCTTCTAAATGCTTAAGTTTATTCTTGTTCACAGCTACAACCAATAGATGTTCAATAAAGAAGTTAACCTGTTTGAACAATGTATAAAGAACTGTACTTTCATATATACGAATCTTTAAATACACAAAGCATCATAAAAGTCTTTCTAGATGACACAGCAGTTATAAAATATTCTATCATTACACTGACCTGAATTAGATGCAGAATACTGTACAAAATTAGCTGTCACCCTTTCCTCAAAATCTTTGTTAATCTCATTTTGAATGTTTGCAGCTTTATCAACACATGCATCAATGTCAGCTCCTTGGTTACTGAACCGCTGTACTTGGAAGAAGATATAATTAAAATGTTTTGGCACAGAAAAGGTGAAATTGTATCTTCTCCTGGTCCCTGAGGAGTCTGTAAAACATGTAGGATATATTGACAAACACACACCCTTGTCTAGAGCCCTGACATCCCAGGTCACCCAGCTGCTATTTATTTCAAAACATTCACTTTACACTTAGCCAAACTGCCACCTGCTGTGTAACTAACTTTTAATGGATATTAGAGCTATAGAAACAATAAACTCTTCATTTCCTTTCTGTTACTGCCTTCTAATTCATCGCTGCATTACGTCCAAATCTATTTGCATGCAGAACTGTGTTCACCTTATTTCACAATCTTTATGCTGGAAATTATTAAACATGCCATGACTATGTCTTACTTTACTATTTGTTCATTTGGTGCTAGTGCAGCTATACTAAACAAATCAATGTTCAAGGCTACAAAAACCTACCAGAAAAGCTGTTCCCACATTTTGAGTTTACTGTTGAAAAGTTTTGAAAAGAATTAATGTTTTACATCTCTCTATAATTAGCAACCCAAATATGTCTATGTGTTAGATCTGCAACCCTGTTTTATGCTGTTTGTTCGCAAGGTCAAAACTGAATAAAAACATCCATGAATTAAAAGGATTTTTACATCTTCAGTTGTTTACTGTATTCTTTGTAGGGAACTTCCATGCCTTTACCAGCACTAGTTTCACTAGGATTTGCAGCAGAAAATTATTTCTCACGGCAAGTGAGGCACAAGAACCTATGCTATAGCATTAATTTAATTCTGTGAATTAACAGAAAGAACTCTGCTCATGTCCAACTAGTGCTTCAAACATTCTTTAATAAACATCAGACTCACCACCTCTCCCTGATGTGGGATTTGGGCTATTTGGAGAAATTGCTGGCGACTGAATGGAAGCGAATCCACCCCAGCCATTCAGGCAGGATACTGGGCTGCAAATAATCTGTCCCTAACAACTGCCCAGGCTGTAAAACCAGCTTCTGCTTTTCTTCACTAAGTGCAAACAGCTTTGGGGTCCATACAACCTGTGAAAGAATGAACCCACCAGTTTGTCCTCAAGATATCCTATAGGAACCCCTTCTGTAATTAAAGTCTGCACTCCAAAAGTTCATCGTCTCCCCTACCGCCTTAAAAAACTATTTTAATCTTTTTTCCAACAAAAGTTTCCAATGAGTCAGAGGGGTACAAGAAACAAGAACTAAGATTTTAATGAAAATGTTATTTACATTTACACAGAACTTTTTGAAAACAACAAACCAGAAATAAAGTAATTTAAATAATTTTGATAAAGCCTACATGAATAACAAGTAATTATTTGTTCTAATCAATCTATCAGTAAGGAAACCAAGGAAAATATCAGTTACCTATTGAAAGTTATGCTCAAATAAGGTGCAGATGCAAAGCTGGAATGCAGCGTTTTTTAAACGTTTCTATGGCATTTCCAAGCATCCCATTAGCTGACAGTAAAAGTTCTCAACTGCAAATTCGTTTTTCAATACACTTTGCCTCCTCCCGGAAAATGTCACAGTATGTCTTGATTATTCTCATTAGCACTTCATGATGAATATACCCCCAAATAGTCATTTAGTGTGTATTTTCTATGTAACACAACACAAAAAAGTAACTAAATTTATTCTACAATAAACCTTACTTCCCTTGCTTTTGTAATAGTGTAAAATCTTCATAAACACCTTTTCTTTCTGAAATCCCGATATTTCAATGGGCTCAGGGTTTTCTCTGATTTATAATATATTTAGCTTGAAGAATGGCAACCCAAGGTGCCAAGATCTTATACTTTACCTTTCATTTCCAGAAATTTATATGTATTAAACTACCATGGGAAAAGATTAAATGCCAATCTCTTGGTAGGTCTGTATTTCAGTATTCTAAATGAAAAACACATCATGCACATAAGTGTTTTCTGTAAAATACTGAAGTTATCCAAAGTCTTGAAAGACAACTCCCATTTATTCTTCTATCTCAATGACAGAGAATTCAGCTGCTTTTAGTATGTGCATGTATTTAGTCATTCTCTGAGAAAACAGTCAATTGTAATCTAACAGTAAAACTTCTGGTCTGCACCTATCTTCAACAAACAGGTGCAATTCAGTACATTGATGCTCCTTCCTTCCCACAGTGACCTTCCCATGTCAGAAGACCTTCTTACACTTCTGCTAAATAATTTAATTACTTATGAGTTATGGTTTCTTTGTAACCTTTTAAATTACTAACTCATTAAAATGCAGAAATATGCAAAACATGATGTCACTGGGTCAAACAGCTGTGTTGGTAAAATTATGGCTGTGGAAGTCCCTAAGAACATAAAAATAGTGTACTTCATATTGCTCATTATATGGCAAAAACTTTTTAAACAGATTAACTTTATAATCACAGAATGCTACACTACCTCATGGTAACAAATCTTTTTACTTCCTGTGACCCT